>OMLC01067044.1:0-14316 GCA_900302585.1 Regalecus glesne | reverse complement strand
CTTTGGGGCTTTTTGCCAGTCTCTCATAAAGTGCAGGGAGTTTGGTGAACATTGGAACCTCCCACCGTGGGCTGGGTCTTAGAATAGACTGTGTGGGGCCTCCGGTGGTGTAGGGGGGTAAGACACCTATGTTCAGTACCTCTCTACGTCATACAGTCGGGGGTTTGAATCCCGGCTGCACCGTTTCCAACCACAGCCAGAGGTCCATAGTTAGTGGGTCATAATTGGCTAAGCCTCACATGGGTATAGGGGTTAGGTTGGATAAAGTATTCTGGGTTCACTAGTGTCCCCCTCTGGGTCGTCCAGGCCTCTTGGTTAAGTGAAGGGAAAGTACTCTGCTTCATTCTCCTCTGACGGCCAAGCACTGTGCTTTCCCCACCAGACCATGATGTGTGGACTAGTGAGGGCTAGTGGTCATGTGACTTGGAGGAGACACATGCTACCACTTCCTCCTTCCTGTTGATGTTCTAGAGGGTCATCAGAGAGACTGACCCAGCAGTAGGACACTCAGGGGATTCAGATGGGAAAAAAATGATAAAATTATAAGAAACTATGTCATTCATTACATTACATTACAGGCATCTAGCAGACGCTCTTATCCAGAGCGCCATATACAAGTGCAACAATACCTGCTTTTGCTGCAGATACAACACATTTCTTGTGTATGTACCTTTAAATCTGAATACGTTCTGGGATCGGCAGACCCCACCGGCATCAGTCAAAAATAGCATATCGAGGAAAAATTACAGAAGGCTAATATACCAAATGGCTGTCGCTGCAAAAGTGCCAGAGGGAAAAGGTATCAAAAATGGTACCTACTCTATGTAGAAATAATGAACTATATCTTTAACCTACGAAATAAGTGTTCGCCTTCCTGACATCTGATCACAAGTGTCTTGACATCCACAATCCATTGTCAGTTCAGCCCAATCATGTGTCACGCTCCCAGTCTGGTCTGCAGGCCCACCTCTCCTCTCATCCCAACTCATTATTGCACCACATGCTGTCAAATTGAAACTTTTAAATGGTTCAGAATTCCCCAGCTCAACTTTCCCATTTCCACAGCAACATATTGCTGAGATAATTGAGGATATTAGCAGCCAGACTGTTACCAGGAGATGAGAGGCGAGGAGGGAGCGGTGACAGCTCCTTGTGGCGGTAACGAGGGACTGTCAAAAGTCTCTCTGTGTTTATCTCGGATCATCTAGGGGGATTTAAAACCCTTACCTTCACAATTCCATTCTTTATGGCGCGTTCTTTATCCACAGTGATTTACGGAGGCTCAGGCCCCGACGCCGCGTGATGAATGAGCACTCTTCACAAGGTGTCAGGGCCAGGCAGCGGTGGGCGGCAGGGACTCTCGCCCTCTACCTCCATTTTTCTCCTGCTCTCCCTTCTCCTCCTCCTCCTCCCGATATTCCCCTCTCCAAATATACCTGACACCATGTGCACACATCGACTGAATTGTGCTTAAGAAAATGTAAGTTGCACGAAGCGATATGACGAGGGCCAGCAATGTCGTAGATGGGGTTGAGATTATTTTGATGCTTGGACACAACCACTTTACGAGTATTTAAACCAAGGTTTTGGATTCGGGATGCAAAGACACAAAGTTACTTACATCCGGTTATGATTCCCGGCTAAAAGACGCCTGATATCTCACGAATGATTCCCACATTGTGGAGTGGACATGGACTTAGATGGAGCTAGGGGAATAAACACTGGATTCCCTTCCTGACACCCCGCGGTGGTTTTGAACCTGCAACATCTGGCCCATCATTTCCTGACACGTACGCTCTACCACTGAGCTATCACCGTCCCCTCTAAAAGATGTGTACTATACCACGATTTCATTCTTGACCTAAATCTAAAGATGTCAATGCAACTCTAAACCATGCTTACCACGCCAACTGTGTTGTGATAACACCCGATGCTTTTAAAAAGCTCATAGAAGGTTAACACGCTGTGATCTGCTATGAGTATGACAAGTTGACATGAAACCCAACAGCAAAAAACCCAACCACAATCATGACATTAGTATGGCTGGCAAATAGGCACAATAGCGAGAGTATGTCAGAGGAAATTACAATGATTAGTCTAACAAACATCAGGCACCGTCATATCTGGTATAAGCCATTTAACAGCCATCCATCCATCCATCCTCAACCGCTGATCCATAACCGGGTC
Source organism: Regalecus glesne (assembly GCA_900302585.1). Lineage (NCBI taxonomy): Eukaryota > Metazoa > Chordata > Actinopteri > Lampriformes > Regalecidae > Regalecus > Regalecus glesne. Next base: position 12,129 of record OMLC01067044.1, on the reverse strand, counting down.
CCTGAATCATGCTGGATTCTATCCCGGTGGTCATTTGGCAAAAGCGGGGGAATCTCATCACCATTCCATCACAGGGCTTGAGCACTTACGGGTTCCACGTCTTACTCTAGGACAGGGGTGCTCACACTTTTTTAGCATGCGGGCTACTACCCTTTGCACCGTTGTTGGCGCATGCACAGTGACAAGTCAGACGTCATCTGATTGGCTGCCCTGTATGCTAATCAATTGATGAAATGGATGATAGGCTGACGTCCATTTTTTTTAAAATGCCATGCGATCTACCCACACTACCGTTGCAATCGACTGGTAGATCGCGATCGACGTATTGAGCACCCTTGTTCTAGGACATCTCAACACGCTCTCTGAAGGAACCTGGGATTGAATCATCAATCCTCCAACCACAAGACAACTACCCTACCTCCGGAGCCATAACGCCACCTAGGGGGGCTAAACGAGTAGTGAGTAATTGGTGCCTGGGAGTTCACATTAGCTGGCTAATTTAGCCTTTACCCTCCAAGGGTTTACGGGGATTTCAACGCCTGGTTAGAAAATGGTATATCACAAATATGATCCTGACGGTCAAAGTATTACACTGTGGCTACACCCAAATATACGATATCAACCGGTATTGGTGGATAGTGGTATTGGATGTCACAGATACAGATTCTATTGATCCTTTTGTAGTTTTGTTTGGTTAATTTTGTTGTTTTTCCTCCCTTGTTACAGTGGAGTTTATAAAGCCTATCACTCTGGCTCTCACAGAAGATAAGATGATTCAGAAACTGTCTTTATTACCAGAACGTTTAAAATGATTTGAGTTGCATCGTTGGGTGAAAGTATTTCCATTCTTGCAGTGTATTTATGAATTTCATTACATGCTGTTTGTGGGCCATGTCAGGTGGTTTCTAATTCCAATCCAAATTAATAAGAAAATCGGTTTTCCCCTTCCCTTCAGGGCATTTATTTGTCAAGTGTTAAAGGGTCATGCTATTAGCATTCAAGCTTTATTCCCATCAACATATTGAAGTTTTTTTTAAATAAATAGAACCACCGATATGTTGGTGCTATGTGTCCGGCTTGGCATCTACTTCATAAAATTAGCATAGGCCTCTCATGACCACTGTGTTGTTGTTCCATGTGTGCTAATGATGACAGGGCATTACAATAACCTGGACGGTAATACTGATAATGGAGACATTATACTGGGGAGAAAAAGTTCTTGGGTAAAACATTTATACTCCACATTCTCTCAAAGGAGGTGTATGCTCAATGTTTGCCTTCTTATTCATCATAAACAGCTTTTGTAATCTACAGAGGAGAAAAAATGACACCACCTATGCCAAATGAACAATTCAGTCTGTCAAATAATTGTGATAAAAAAGTGAGTGAATAATAATTCCGCCGGTAGCAACAGACGAGCTATAAAAATTAATACCCTGCTTCTTCTTTTGGCTTGCTCCCTGTTTGTCAGGGGTTGTCACAGCATATTTTATGGTTTCCATCAGTACCCTGTGAGGGCATAGCACCAATGGTAGCCATTGTTAACCTGAACCTCAACGAATCCAGTATAGTCTTGTTATAGTCTGCATACTGATTTGGCTAAATTCTATATCAGATGCCCTTCCTGACACTAATGCTAACCCTATGGAGAGGGGCACGGGTAAAGTTCTGGGTGCCATGAATTCATGGACTTGCAACCCATGGCTGTTGCCAAGCACATAACGCATTAAATCCATGAAGGCATTAATAAATAAGATAAATAAATACAGACCCTTCTAAATACCGGAGTTGTTAACAGAATTCAATTCAGGGATCAAACTGAAAACTAAATGAATTTGTGTGTGATTAACAGTCCCGGTAATAGTTATGGTAATAGTTGTAGTGAGTAATAGTTCAATTGGCAAATACCTTCTTTCTTTTTTTACATTTTATCGATTGTCCTAAAATAGCCGGGGCCATTGTGCTCCCTCAGCTGTGAATTTGTATGCATTTGGTTGGGACATGCTGAGGCATGAACATAAAGTCATAACAATATGTCACCTTCTGCAGATGCCAGATGTCTCACTTTATCAAGAAGACAACATGAGACCTGTCAAGGAGTTTACTGTATCCTGCAAGATTTGCTATTGTTCTGTTGACACCACTGAATTCCCATCTATTGGCCATCACTCTCATCCACACGGAGACATATGAGTTGCTCCCCCAATCCGTCTCCGCCTCCCCGTATTGTCTTATTGAGTGTCAATGTCACAAGTTAGGGCATTAGCTGTGAAGACATCAGCGGATGAGGTCACCCCTGACACGGAGTCACCATTAAATCAATGACCTCTGAAGCTGTCAAAACAGGCTGCTTGGCCACCATGGGTCCTATCGTGTGCCGAGACCAGCAGCTGGAGATGGCCATGTAATCTAAGGTAGTGAAGACACCTTCAGCCAGGTCAGGCACCGGAGTGTGCCGAGGCCCATGTCCATAGCTGGCTTCTTGACAAAGTCAGCAGCAGCATCCATAAGTGGATAAAAATGAAAATGAGCCGAGTCACACCACAACAGTTCCTCCAACATCCAAATGCTTTTTTCTTTAACAGTATATCTCAGCCAAAAGAGTCAGCAGATGGTTGGGGATATAACAGTCTAGTATCTGGCAGATAAACTGCAATGCAGAACAGTAAAGATCTCAGTTGAGCATTATGGTTTTAACTGGGGCAACCAGGCAAATAATCAGTGTCAAGTTAAAACATACACAAAGACTCCATTTAACAAAATTTACCGAATGAGCGACGAGGAGGACATGGCCATCTGCCCCGCAGTGGTCGGGCTAGTATTATGCTCCCATCTGAATAGGTCTTGCTTACATGCATGTCGTTGTTCCTCTCTCCATACAGTAATCACGCTGTTAGTGCCAGAGTGTTGGAGTGCATTAAGATAAAAGCACGAAAACAGTTTGTTCTGCATCCCGAAAGGAGGCTGCTAAGTGAAATAGCATGCTGTTATTGGAGTCGAGGGATGATGGTAGCAAATCGAGTGCTTCTCTGAGTGGGAACACTTCACACTACAGAGCTTTACACCGAAACCATGGCATAAATTTGTCATACGGTACATCTCTGTTTTGCCCTCAGGAAGCTCTAAATGCGTGCTGTATTAGTTTATCCAATTTTCTCATTATGTGCCACTATTTGGATATCAGTGAAGTTATTCTGGAAAACCCCTGACTGAAATTTGCATTTTATTTTGTGTGGGTGGGGCATTTATTACCGTTTCTTTTGGGTTATTTTTTTAGGGGCTGCAGTAGCTCAGTGGTACAGTCCACACTTTGGGAAGTGATGAGCCAGATGCAGCGGGTTTGAACCTACCATGGGGCAACAGGGAAGACATCGGGCCTTAACCCCCCCCAAGCTTCATCTAGGTCCGTGTCCACTTCACAACATAAGGATTTATGACATGTAAAAATGGACCTCTCTCTTTTGTTTTTTTGCTAGCTTCCTTTTTAGAACGGGAAATATGACATTCAGTAGAAGCATTGGGTTTATCTAATCAAGTCCAGACAAGTCCATTTTAACTGTATAGCCCATTATCACAAATAAAAAAATGTGCCTCAGTGGGTTTTACACTAACACAACATCCTGCCCTTAGGCCCTCATAAGGATAAGGAACAACTCCCTTAAAACACCTTTAACAGGGGGGGAAAAAAGCAAGAAACCTCAGGGAGAGCAACAGAGGAAGGATCTCTCTCCCAAGAGAGACTGCCATGCAATGGATGTTGTGTGTACAGAATAAAACACAGTTTACAGAATACAACACAGAGAGGATAGCAGCATCATACTGGAATTGCAAGATATATGATAATGACAATCATAATAATCAGTGCATATTAATCCATATTAATGAACATCAACAATGCGATACACCAGATCTAGCCAAAAGGATAGGCTCCAGCATGACTCTGCGACCTGAGTCAGCACAAGCAGCTGATTGGATGATTGGAATGATAAAGCATCACAGAAGCTCTAAAACACTTCTGACCACGAAATACACAGCCTTGTTGATAGACACGATATCATCAAATTAGAGGCCGTATCCAAAAACTTCAGGGGGCTACGGCAGAAACCACTATTCCCATAATCCAGTTACTCGCACCCTCAGCTGCAGATAAGGCTACTTATATGAGTTTAAAGTGGATTAAGCTCATGGGCCCTTTGATAATAAAAAAATAGCAGAAAGTTGGATTTCACCATTGAGCCACAACCCGATGAAGTGTCATCAATCTACTTCATGTTAAATGACTGAGGTATTCACCTTGAGTGTTTGTTCTCTTGGTACACAGAGACAAACACGATTCAATGAAACCCCAGATGGAAAGACATAAACATGGATGGAGGAGAAAGAGTCCTAGTCATGCTCCTACTGCAGACTGAAATTGAAGATGTTCCCATGCTCTAAAATTTAACCTGCCGTGAATGCGTAGTACTGTCAGATGCCCTTAATGTACTGAGGAGCCATTCTGCCAGCGAGGTCTTAAAACTCTAGGAGGGCCTTCTGAATGCTCCCTGACAATTCCCAAAACATTCCCATTAAACTCCAGGGGATGGGAAAAAAAATTTATTGTGATGTTTACGAGTCTTCACGCTTGAGGGTATTGGAGCGTTGCATAACATCACTGTAGGTATGGCAGGCGACGGGAAGGGGACCTTGCCCCTCCACCCACCTATCCACCCACTCCTCCACACAAATGCGTATATGCACCCACCCCTGGATAATGAGAATCCACCTCACCAAATCTTTCAATTCAAGGTCTTGCTTAGATTGACTGTAATGCTTAAGTAATCAGCCTGTACTGACCCACCTTGTCCCCTGCCAGGATTTATAGCACCCAATTACTGATCTCTATTACCCAATGTGCCAAGGGGATGGAAATCAGACGTGTGGACGAAGGGCCACCGCTTTGTCTCCCAGTCTGGGTGACCGGGCGGTTCGAGGATGCCCTCTTCTCCTCACCTGGTAGCCATCTTTCTTTATCCATTACAGCGGTAGAAAACGTAATGTTCACATGAGTGTGGAGACTTGTTTGCTCTTACTGTTTTCTGATGTTATTATTGATGCTAACTTCTTTTGGATCCATTTTCCCGAAGAAAGACTTTTTGGTTCAAAGTTTAAATAGCCTGGGGGTTAGGAATGAGATTCTTCATGGATGAGACTCTACAACGGAAAAATCAAAGAACTGTCTACAATAGCCCATATGAGGCCGTGGAAGCTCAGTGGTAGAGCATGGGCTTCGGGAACACACGCTCTACTACTGAGCTACCGCAGCCCCTCTCGACTGAAAATAATTATAAACCCCTCAGACAACTACTACTACTATAACATAATCCTTTTATAGAGACAGTGCATATTAATGAACATTTAGAATGTAAATATATCAGGTGTAACCATCAGGCTCATCTTCATTTGTTGTCCCAAGCAGTTAGGGGTTCAGTGTCTTGCTCAAGGACATTCTGACATGCTTTCTGAAAGAACCGAGGACCAAACCACCAATCTTCTGACTACTAGACGACCGCCCTACCTCCTGAGCTACGTTGCTCATAATAATGATAATACCTATAAGGAATGTATCGGTTTTGCCCTTGTCTAGAACAAATGGTACAGACCGTTTTACAATCCAAACAGAGAAAAACGAGGTTACGAAAGACAAAAGGGAAGATGACAGCATAGACAGAGAAAGAGCCCTTTCGGAGAGAGTGTAATACAGAGCCTAATGATAGCAAGGACAGTGGGAGCAGTAAGATGAAATCAGGTTTTTTATTTCCTTTCTGCTATTTTGATGTGGACAGAATAAAACCCCTGGTGTCTGCCATCGATTAACGACTGTAAGATCAAGCTCTCCCCCTGCGGTGTCTTCCCATCTGTCCCTGCTAGAGACAGGAAGCAGTGAATTATTATTTATAGATGCTTGTTTTACGGGTTTGCAGATGGCATTAGAATAGTAAGGAAGCAGCTGGTAGTGTATATTTAAGGCTGCTTTGAGGGAGAAAAAGGGAAAGCGTCCATAGTTGAGGACCGACCGTAAAATAAGGTGCTGTGGTGTAACATGGCGGCATGTCACAGATTGTTTTGAGGACGAATGTTTCAGGCTCAATTAAGTGGAGCTGAGTTATTATTTGGCTGATCTTAAAAACGCAGTCATTCTCACAAATACATGAATGTACCCATTCCTCTGTGCTGAGACTTAAAATAGGCGCATCCCAAGGAGGGTCATTGATCAAACGTGCTGTGGTCCACACATACATAAACAAGAATTAATTCTTCCAATTTTGCCGTTTTAGACACCAATTTGCAAAGATGTTTACAAAGATGCAATGCAATTTGCAAATGTATGTGGCAGTTGTGTAAATGTATGAAAGTGACTTTGTGAAACACATATAGGATCTTCATATGTTTTAGTACAGACGTAGTCAGACTCGAAGGAGAACAGAAAGAAGTCTGAGCTTCATTTGTACTACAGTATTCCTCGAAACATGCATCCTCCACCTATTTCCAGTGAGCCACAAAATGGAAAAAAATATTTTCAGAAATGGTAAATATATATGAGGGGATTTTTTGTTTTGTTAAAATAGTGTTTTTTTTCTGGTGCTTTATGGGTTCAATTTATTCAAGTCCAAAGGAGTATATCACATAATTAGATTCATAATGCAAAAATATGGATTTGATTTCATACAACACCCAAACCAAGGACTGAATTCGCAAATTGTTTGTGCATGAGATTTGGATACTGGAATACCTGATGTTTTAACTTTTTTTTCTTTAAAGGAAAACATATAATAAATAATAATAATAATAACAATAATAATCTCCTTTAAAGGGACAGTGCATATTGATGAACATTTAAATTTTAAATGTGCCAGATTTTAGCCACTAGTGTAATTTTCATCTGTTGTCTGAAATCATTAGGGGTTCAGTGTCTTGCTCAAGGACACTTTGACACACCTTCCGAAGGAACCGGCAATCAAACGGACAATCTCCAAAATACTACATGACTGCCCCGCCTCTTCAGCTATGCATATATCTGTTGAAATAGTTCAACTGCTGCAAGTAACCCGTCAGTTAGCTGGAAAAGCATCGTAGCACTTGTCATCTCCAAACGGGTAGAACTCAGTAGGAGCCAAGCACTTCATGAGTTTTGTCCATAATATAAAGAGAAGAACACAAATGAGTGGCTGTGAATAAGTCAAGTGAGACAGAGGCACTCATTATCACTTAAATAGTTCAACGATGAACATGGGGTGGTTACCACGAGTCCTCGTCACTGAGCTTTCAATCATTTTCCAAAGATGGCTGGTAGGGCAAGGATTTTGCGAGCTCCTTGACAATATCCATCCATCATCAATCACTTATCCAAAGTCAGGTAGCAGAGTCATGCTGGAGCCTATCCCAGCTTTCATGGGGTGAAATGCAAGGAAACACCCTGAACAGGTCACCATTACATCGCAGGGCTGGAGCGGCGAGGGGTTCAGCGTTTTGTTCAAGGACACATTGACACGCTCTCTGAAGGAACCGTAGATTCAACCACCAATCTTTTGACCACCAGGCGACCGCCCTGCCCACTGGGCCATGCCGCCACAAGTCCTTGTTAATATTTCAAATTAATGTCGATGTCTGAAAAGAATGTTTTACATAAACTGTGTTTTCTCCATGAAGCATGCGGCTCCATGCAGGCGGCTGCACCTATGTTGTATTGTTTAGTCTCCAAGTGCCGTACTGTCACAATACCTTCCAGCATGGCCAACCAAAAAAGGCTAGATATTGATTCATGACACAGGTTTGATGGAGGATGGCCGAATGAGTCATCTTAAACAGGTCTACACAGTAAATGGGGCATATTTTGAAAAGCATGTCACATAATGTGCTTTTGGAAGACTGCCGTGCTCTTCTGTTGAAATACATCTGGATTGTGATCCAAGTAACAGCATGCGGGAACTTCTCATGAATCAGGTTGGAAATTTCACTTTCCACACCGTCACTGTGTATTTGTACCTCTTCTGTGACGTGCTCAGGGACTAACAGGCTGATTCTGTAGACACTGGAAAACACATTTATAAAAACCATAGCGAGACACTGTACTGACATGACTCGGCTGTTTCTGTGTGATGAGATATATAAAATGTAACTTTTCCCATTCCCAGAATGGAACACCACCAGAAGACCACAATCCTCCTCCCCAGATATACAAACTAGTTCATATAAGGCTGAGTTCATAGGAGGTAACCCACCATTCCTCTCACTGACTCAACACAAGTTAAAAGATGCTTCTGTGCATCACTGCTCCTGTTGACAACAATGCGGGAGATCCAATCTGGAAAATCCAAAGTAAGGGGATGCAGTAAGTCCAGGATCCCCATCTGGTGGAGGATGGCAGAAAGAAGCAGCAGTGCTGTACAGATCTTTATGTAGCACTAAGTCCTGTGCTTTACTAAAGCAGGCAAGGATTACCACCATGGCAGCCACCAATACTGTCCTGATCTGCAATGTCGCTCTCCGTAATCCCCCACCATCACAGCCCACCTCCATCTGCCCACCCACTGTGATCAAATGTCATCAGTGAGAGCAGAACGATGGACTCCAAGCCAAACGTTTCACACACACACACACACACACACACACACACACACACACACACACACCCCAAAACACACGAGTTGTCAAACCTTGTGTGCAGTGTGAGCACAAACTCCTTCCTCCCTTGCACCCATAGGAATTGTGCTGATTGTGGGCAGACTCTGGGGAGAACAGTTTTGGTACGCTGGCTGGATTAGTTGTATTCGTAGTTAGACATGTGTCTGTGTAATGACAGTGTAATTGCTCTTATCACTGACTACTCATCGCCATGGTGAAATGATGTTACAGGTTTTTTTTAGGGTTGTAGGATAAAGTCAACATAAAAGTCAATTTGTGTTTGACTCTGTCCCTCTCAGCTTTCACCAAACTTGATGTTTTGTGAAAAATGATGTCATCCATCATTTTTTATACTGAGGTCCAATTTCACCTGTCGTGATTAGAACCCATGTGGTTGGGGTGGACACAGACCTAGGTGGATCCTTTGGAAGATTATATGGAGATTCTTATTGCTATTATTACATGTTGCCCAGGTGATAGGGTTGATCAGTCTTCTATCACCAAACTACACACACTACTGCTGGATTATGTTGTCACAAAAATTGGTGGCTATTGAAAAAAGAACTGCACATGGATGCTCTCCTCCCCTTCAGGATTATGTTAATTTCAAATGGAATTCTGTGATTTGCAGTATGAAAATAAACCCCCATGAACACCAGATGATGCCAAATCCACCAAAACAGGGGAAATAAAGATAAAATACTTTAGTTATTACTAGTGGAAATACATTTGTTCTACTACCTTAGTTATTACTAATGTGTATACATTTGTTTGCCATTGTCCTTCCTACTGTCCTTCCACTCGGCACGGCGGTACAAAAGGTCGACTGAACCATCAGACAGACATCTATTTAATGCAGCGCCATTTTGCAAACAACTTCCTTGGCATCTACTATCCCTATGATGACAGTTAACATTTTGCCGACAGGTCCCCAGCCAATGTTCACTCAAGCTATGCGACCATGAGGTGAGAAGAGCATCCGGATGACAATCTGTGTTTAACTGAACCTGTCAGGTGTTTGTACAGCTTATCCAGGCCAGAGCAAGGACGTCCGTTTTCCAGACAGGATGACTACCACTTGAACAGGGGGAATCTCATATGGGCAAAATGGACTGCGTTTATGCAGCAGGAGAAATATTATGAACAGGAGGAGAGCTGATGTGATGAATTCTCCCTGCATTAATCATGCCTGTGATGTCGCTGATGCTGGCTTCATATGAATCATTGTTAATTCCTGTGAATCCATTACCGTTCCCTGGCACTAAAAATAGACGGCTGATACATTGATGAGGACACTCTTGAGAGGGAGAAAGGAGAGGGGATGGTAATGGTGGTTCTGTTGGTTCTCTCTCTTACTATAGAGCGCCAGGCCCATTGCTCTCAACACGAATTACTTTCAATCCTTCTCTTATAAATATCTCCGTTACAGTCGATGGGGTTTACAGCAGACCTCAGATGGAATGTTTCAGCAAAGTCCCTCTTAACTGCGTATCTGTTCACCTCTAGTCTACGAAGGCCGCTGGAGAACACACAAAAAACCTTTTTACTCTCTTCTTTTTATTGTCGGTGTCCTTGGCTGGAATATTTCCGTAATAGCTATGACCTATTCACTATTCAGAACAACAATAACGGGAGGTATTTGCCAATTTCCTTCTATGTGAAAAGAAAGCCTAATCCATTTGAAATGGTCTGTGCTGATCTCCCGTGACGATAGGCTTGGTCACAGCTCAGCAAGCGTGATGTCTAACCGTGCAGATAGTGACCCCAGGACCTGCCCCCTTCTCTGCAGCATTCAAAGCCTTCGCGTACCAGAGGGGTGTTTCGTGGCCTCACTCACGTGCGGGGTGCAAGGGCAGACGGGTTCATCAGAGCACAATCACAACAGCAGCATCCCGTTCCAATTGCATTTCCGCTCAGAGGGAGAGATCATGGCGGTGCATATTACTGTGTCGGAGACAAATTTAGCTAAAATGGAAATGGAGAGGGAGAAGGCTCACCTCCTGGTCTAATCTGACCAAACGGCATGAGACTGGCTCTCTGCGACAACATCCCGCCAAAAGGAACTCTTATTTTGTTATCTTTCCGCTTTAGACAGCGGTGTTTCCCTTCCTCTGGCAGAAGAGAGAGAGTTAATTAAGATAACAAATTGCCCATGTCATATTTGTCATCTTTTCAATCATCAGTTAATGAGGTGAAACATGGCGGGGCGGGTCCCTGAGTAAGAGCGCATCGGTGAAGTAGCAGAGGATGACATCATGCTGAATAAAGACAGTTAAAGAGCTGCATGTAAAGAGGGGAGGCCAGACATGAAGCCCGCACGGTGCACACCGATGTGACGTTGGCTGATTTTCAATGTATCTAATGTAAACACTCGTAGTATGCCGGATGCTTAATGTCTGTGTGGGATCGGCGAATGAGTGTGAATACAAATCAGGCTGTGGAGCAAAAGAGGCAAGGAGGAGACAAAGACTGGCAGATGGATAGATAGAGAGAGAGAAAGAGACTCAGCGGTCCGAAATCTGATACCGAATGTGCCTTGATTGGAATTGTATCATACAGCAATTTACAAATTAAAATAAATTAGATCTTCCATAGTCTGACCTCCATTAGAAACACTTCATTGTTGATGAGCCATGATACCATCTGCTATTGACTGGAGGAGCATCAGTATGGCCAATCCTACCTCTTCACGAGGAGGTCATCCAAAGCAATTTCGGCGCATTGAGAGATTGATCAGGGGTATGGAGCTGCCACTTGGGCTCACTCAAGGCAAAGAAGTCTGAGGTGTGACGCAGCCTCTCCCTGCTCCTCCTCTATGGAAGGAGCATCTCAAATCTAAATGCTAATGGTTTCTTTAAGAGCCTAGGTGCCCTTTAACCATTACAGTCAGACATGAAGGATGGCTCTCAGCATTTCGACAGCGCTCTCTTGTTTTAACCCCGCCCCTGACACCACCTTCACTCTCCCACACCCCGGGGTACACTAGAACAATAGCTGCAGTCCAGTACAAACAGCCACGAAGCTGTCAGGACGCGTTACCGATCAACCAGGTTGGCTGATGCTGACCTCTATAAGAACGAGACCCGAAAAGACTGCAGCAAGACATTTTAGAATGTATGTATTCACATAGGAGGAGTTTGCAGATACCCTCTTGACTTCTGTTTTAACTGTCTGTTCATATCTTTAAGGTGGTGAAATAAAATAATCAGCCTGGGAAACCCTTTTAAACAAAACCAATATGGAAATTAAACAAAGTCCAAACCCATCTGAATGCAGGAATGTACCCTGGCTTAGTTATAAGTGTTGGTAATTATATATCTATCCATTGTCAACTTCTTATCTGAAGCTGGGCCTTGAGATAATAGTTCCAACAGGGGACCCCAAACTTCCCTTTCCCATGCCTCATCAACCAGCTCTGACTAGGGGATCTCAAGCCAATCCCAGGCCAATATGAAGATATAATCC
>OMLC01067042.1:0-10963 GCA_900302585.1 Regalecus glesne | reverse complement strand
ATATACACACATATATATATATACACACATATATATATATATACACATATATACACACACACACATAAAAATTAAACTGTGACAATAAATGGCACCATATGAAGTTTAAATTTAAAAAGTAAGAAATAATAATAGAAATGCAAGTTCATAGGATGGCCATATTGGCTGATAAACTTCAGGCTGCATTTCATAATTGTATATTCACAGTTAAAAGTGTATGCCTGTGTGAGTGAGAGTGTAGAAAGGAGATCGAGAATAGACAACTGTCAAGCAGAGGATGTTAAAGTGATGGGTGGTGTTGGCTCCAACACATCAGTGCTGTTATCCCGGCTGAGTTACTTCCTTTTTCCTTTTTTTTTTGGAGCAGGCAGGGTCAGAGACAATCTTCCTTGCCATTTTCTTCCCCTCTGGGATGGTGCAAAGGCCTCAGTGGGAGCTGATGTCCAACTAGGCTCTAAGCAGCACTGATATGTGTGCCTGCAAAGGGAAGTGATATAGCAGTGGAAGGTTGAACGTGTGAAGTGATATTTGGATGCTTCCTCTTTGTAGCTGCTGGGTTTTTGTAATAGCTTGAGATATGCCGAGTTTATGAATTTGACAAGAGAAGTCCGTCTCTACTGGGCCTTCTTTATCAAGTTGGATATGTAGTCTGGCCACCTGAGGGCTTTAGAGATGGTAAATGCAGTTCATTTTAATGGCACTTTTCTAGTCGTAGCTCAATGGTAGAGCGCATGCTTTGGGAACTGATGAGCCAGATATTGCGGGTTCAAACGCACCATGGGGCATCAGTTAGAGCATCCGGCCTTGATCCCCCGAAACTCCATCTTAATCCGTGTCCACCCCTACAATGCAGGGACAACTTGTGCATTTAAAAATGGACCTCTAGTCTACCAGCCAGTCAAAGCGCTTTACTATGCCTCAAATTCACACAGTCATAGACTGATGGCAGAGGCTGACATGCAAGATGCCAACCTGGTCATCAGGAACACTTAAAGGTTTTGTGACTTGCTCAAGGACTCTTTGCCCCACTCTCTTGAGGAGCCAGGAATCGAACCATGAACCTTACGATTACCAGAGGATCCACTCTACCCCGAGTGACACCAACTATGGATTTGTGTTGTATATCTTGGGAGGGAAAAAAAGCTCCCTAGACCAAAGCTTTTTCCAATGACTTCGTGATATAGGGGGTTAAAGTTTAGTTAGAAAGCCCATCCTCTTTATGAGAGGTCTCAGTGTTACTGAGGTCAAGATTGTTCATACAGCACATTAGCCAGGTGGGGAACTGAGTGGCTGTTGTCGAGGCTACTTTGGTAAAGTGTCGTCAGAAAAACGTAAGCAGCTTGGCTGAGTAGTCACTTGAGCTGCAGTCATCTACACACAAGTGCTGAGAGGAGGGAAGAACACAGGCTCATGTTGGGCATCCATTTATACATAATGCTTCCTTCTACTCAGAGTCAGCGGTCCAGAGGGAAACAGTGTGGGGTTTTTGCTGAACTGTAAAGGCTTGTTGTTTTACAGGGTAGGTAGGACTGTAGTGATTACTAGGTTCCTCAACCAAGATCTTGATTTAGGAGTGGAGGTCCACATTGACCATGACGCCTAATGACCATTACACTTCTGGCAAACAGTGCGGAGTCATGGAGTAGGTCAGTAAAAGAATGACTTGAGTGAGGATAGGGCCATATTTTTGAAGATCCTGATTATGTCATATCAGAGATGGAAAGACTAGAATTCTCATTTGATCTCAAATATGGATAGGAAATGTGCTATGTTTCCATTGCTGATCATTTTACCCAATGGGATGTACTTAACTGTTAGAAATATATATTCAAACATGATGGGTGAATGACAAAAGAAAAAACTATTTTCCTATTCGTTTCAGAGCTCAGAAGTGTAACATGGTGACTGCTTTTATTCCTTAGAGAAAAACAATGCCTTTGATAAAATTCTCATCCATAATGGCTCTACTAGGATTGCCCTTTCCTGATATAAACATTGCAATTGTGTTACATGGCTCGTGCTGTGGCTAATCCAGCTTCTTTGGCACATTGAAACAGACGAGGAATTAGATATAACACATGAAATTAAAATGGATTTGTGTCTCTTTATTTTTTCACAGCAAGAAGAAGGGGACATAATGAAATTATACCTGAAAATTACAACAGGGTTTCTCCTTCTCATCCAAGCTTTCCACATAGCTTTGCTACAAGATGCAACTGCTTCTCCAGGGCATACAATAGATAAAAACTGGCTCCGTGAGCCATTCAAAGCTTCACTTGTTACCCAAATGGTTGAAGCTGAAGGGCCCGTGAGTGAAGATGAGGATTTAGGCAAGGGTGCCACAGAGTCGAGGGATGAAAATGTGAATGGCATCCCATCTGGTTCACTGTACATCTCTAGCAGAGAAGAGGAGGCTCAGAGTCAGGAGCAGAATTCCAATCTGTCCTCTCATGGTGAGAGCCCTGTCACTACAGACATTCTTGCCATATTTCAAAACGGGACAACCAAGGAACCTGAATTAACATACACAACTAAATCTCAAACTGCATCAACAACAGAACCTGCCCTTCCCAGACAAGTCAATGAAACCGGAGCAAAGAAGGACTCCCACAACACACGCCCGGCTCTACAAAACTCCACCGCTTATCCAATCACGACAACCTCTTCCAAAGTCCCGGGCCTTTCTAATGGGACTGAGCACCACGAAACAACTGTGAAGCCCAAAGCCAATGACACAGAAGTCACTGAAAACTGGGCAACCAACCATACTGAAGCGACCCCTAACGTCACATCCACAGCGGTACCAGATGTAAGCAAGGCATCAACCACAACTTCCATTACCACAGGGTTCACCTCTGAGACAACAGTGAATGAAACAACTGCCGTGACGACCGTTTCTCCCAGGAAACCTGGCGAGGCTAACCTGACAGGCAAAGGCATCGCCCCAGGGAGCGACTCAGAAAGAGGTACAGCTGCAGTTTCAGGTGTCACAGAAGCCGGTGCATATTTTGCGTGCCTACAAGCAACCTGATGATAGTATTTTAAAGAGGCACCGAGAAAATATTACATCTGTTTGAAATCTTAAGCCCTCTTATTGATGTCATGAATGTTTGATTACAAAACATGAGAGAAGGAACAACGTGTCCAAATTGTGGCACCGATATCTTACATGTGGGTTACAAGGATGGCATAAAAATGTTTTTTTTAAAAACCAACAACAAACAAGTAACCAGACATACAGTGCTAAGGGGAAGGGAACTTGCATAACATCACCATTGCTCATTTTACACATTGTATGCATTACCGTTCTCACCCTGATCCACATTTGTCTATACCCCCCATTTCTAAAGCACAAGAAAACCTTTCAATAGACTATAGTGGGTTAAATTTCAAGAGCTATCAATGTACATGCAATAGAAAGGTTCCATTACAAACACCTTCTCAGCAGGACAATGAAACCCTGTGTCAGTCAAACAACAGGAAAAAGGGGGTCACAGACTAAGGTCTAAGCTGGTTAAATTACCTCCACACAGGAGCGCAAGACCACAAGTCTATACTGTAGTAAATGATCAAGGTGATGTGACTTGAAAGGGCTACATATGACTGACAGCGTTTAGTAATCTGTTTATGCAATTATGTCCACGGTAGCTCGGTGGTAGAGCACACACTTCGGGAACTGACATGCCTGAGGCTGCGTGTTCAAACCCACTGCTAGGTGTCAGAAAAGGCATCAAGTCTTAGTACCCCAAACTCCATCTAAATCCATGTCCAGCCCCATAACATGGAGACTAATCCTGACCTGTAATACAGACATCTCATATGTATGTATGTATGTATGTATGTATGTATGTATGTATGTATGTATGTATGTATGTATGTCTTTCATCTGTCTGTCTGTCTGTCTATCTATCTTCCTGGCTGGCCATTAGTCTTGATCAGACTAGAAAAATCCATGAAGAACAAAATCAAAGACAATTGTGTCCTAATCAGGAAAGAAGGGCCTTTAAAATTTGGTTAATCATTAAGGTTAAGGGATAAAAAAAAGGGGAGCAACTTGAAAACAGGAGTCTAAACTTAACATCTAGAGCAACAAGTGGCTAAAAGGAATTAAGGCATTGGTCTAGCTGTTCCACAGTTGCCATGAAAGCTACATCATGTGTTCAATATTATGCAAACACAGTAGAGCATTCAGTTGGCACTGGTACTGTTTATACCAGTGCCAACCTTACCCTGACAGCACTAGTGCCAGTGCCATTGGAAGTGCTGTTAGCAGTACTCCAAACTTCAATGAAATTGGTCACTGAGTCATTGTAAGCTATTAAAAGTACACTGGAGTCAATGAAATATTGACGATTACACAGGAAAAATTGAGTTGCTACAGCAGCACAACTGTGAAAAGTTAAAGCAATCTTCAGCTAAAAATAATTTTAAGCAAGCATAGAAATAATGTGAATAAAGATGTTGACGATCAAATTATATGACAGACTGTAGAGGGCAAGAAGAGATGGAAAGAGATGATCCGCTTTGACAATCCCTATTGGGAGAATCTAAAAATAGCAGTGTCGTGGTAGTTGCAGGAGCAGGAGACACTGTATTATACACTGAAGATTTGATTACGATTGTCTGAGGGGTCCCTTTTACATGTCACTATTAGTCCCCGCAATGTGGGGGTGGACACAGGCTTGGATGGAGGATTAAGGCTGGATGCTCTGCCTGATGCCCCATGTTAGCTTTGAACCTGAAGCATCTGGCTCCACTAACCTAACACAGTCCCTAATCTGTTAATGTATTATATAGGTCCGTTTTATGTGTCACAGTTAGCCCCTACATTGTGGGATGGACATGGACTTAAATTGAGTTTGGGGATTAAGGCTGGGTGTTCTTCTTGGCGCCCCTCAGCATCTGACTTGTCAGTAGCTGAAGCACACACACTCCACCACTGAGCTACTGTGATCCCTTATCTGATAATGGATAAAACCTCTCATTCAAAGAATTCACATAAAACTACAAAACACTATTAACACCTATTTAAATCACAACCAGGGTCATTGGTCTCCTTAAGCTATTCATATACGAATGCATTTCTGTGTGTATATTCTTGTGGGTGCCTTGGTAGCTGAATAGTTACAGCACATACCACAAGGTCACATGATCGCAACCATCACTGGTTAAATTCTAGCCTGTGACATTTAATTGCACTCCCACTCTGATAAAGGTTAAAAAAAAAGTAATGTTTAAAAAATACATATTTGCCCTTTGAGGCAAATGCTTTGGAAAAGTTTGGAAGCTATGTTATGGAGTTGTCACATTCATTAAATATTCATTTATTGAAAACATTGATTGCTAGATTTTTTTTTACAAAACATGTCTCTCAACCTTATCACATATGGCTTATCATGACAGGATGTGGCTTATTCCTTTCACGGCGACATGCTTTAAGGTCTTTTGTGATGGATTTTCCGTTTGTCAATCAATGATTGCATAAATCTTTGGCACATGAGCTGCCAATATGCTCTTAGCTCTGTTTATTTGTAAGGTGTGGGGGAGCATATCAGTGATCCATGAAAGAAAGAAGCAACAATCATGTCACTCAAATGTTATGGTACACTGAGCTGAATAATATTATGCATACTGATTATCATACCTTGCATGTTCTCCGAGTGCTACATTTAACCTCATTTAGTTGAGGAACACTGGCACTTCAAAATATGTGAGTGTTTTCACAAGACTTTCTTTGCTATTTGGCATAGTAATCATGGTATTTTGTGTTAATTGAACTAATTAAATATTGTACATTGTATAGACAAAAACTGGGCTGCTTTGTCATTAGAATGTGTGTAAATAGAAAGCTGTCATCGTAAACACAAAAGAGAAATATCCTTAACCTTTTGACGACTATCAATAGTAATATTGTTGACAAAATACTATTTTTTTCCTGTTTCCCCCATTGAAGGTTCAGCGTCAGATTTCAAAAAGAATAACAGGACTTCAACATGGGGCGCCTTATTGGGAAGTGCAATGGCTGTGACATTTGTTGGACTCGTCGTCTACATCTTTCTGAAAAAGAGAAACCAGAGAGATTTCTCCCACAGGAAGCTGGTTGAAGAATTCTCCCCAGACCCAGGTAAATGAGTTCTCACTCTAACATTGTGTAACAAAGGAAGAGTGCCATGTGAAATGTCATATTATCTCGAGTTGAAAGTAAAGTCCATAATCTGAGCTCATGTTTGAAATGTCACTCACGGTAAAAAGGCATCTTCAGAAGGAAGATGAACGTGACACACAAACATTGAGAAGGATACTTCCATGTAATTCATGGGCATAACAATGCTTTTCATTTTAAAGTCGTGCGAAACAAATGTTAAGTTTTGACATGTCTGAATTCAAGTTCTCAGACTAGACAACGGTGAGCCTCTGGACTTGAATTATGACGGTGCAGCCTACCACAACCCGGGACTTCAAATGGACAGCATTAGAATGAGCCACTTCCCAGGGAGACAAAAGGTCTGACAGGCCTCTACAGAGCAAGGCTGTCCATTTGGTTCACATAGATTCTGCAGCTAAAATAAGTATGAATGGTACACGACCTGAGATTCTTCAAGCTACAGAGAATAACTGTCAAGTGCTACAGAAATAAAACTGTCAAAAGTTGTTGTACATGGTTAACATTATAATGGCATTTGAACTAATCTTTAGCATACTTCCAAGAATGAATATTTAATGTCAGATATTAAATTTTAGTGATGATATTTACTCTATTAAAAGGGCTTCTATGAACATAATCTTTGTAGGTGCATACCATTGATAGTAAATAACTAGTAAATAAATAGCGGTAAGCTTTTAAACTATGTTGCCAAAGGGAGGTTTTTCCACATGAAGATGCAGACTAAGTGAAGAACATCTTGTTATATTTGAAGGATATATGAAGAATATTTCAGAAGTTACAATGCAAATTATCATTTAAGAAGTCTCAGATTTTATTTACGTGACGCTCATAATTTTATTTCTATGACAATTTTCTCCACCAAATCATAAATTGCCACAAAAAAAGCCAGTGGTGACATTGCCTATTCTAATGCCTGCTTAGCAAAAAATAAAAATAAAAAGAGATAGCAGGAACATGTAAAATTATGTGTATATATATATATATATTTGGGCAATTATAGTCAGGGGTGCAAATAACGGTTACGCAAGTACGCATGCGCAACAAAAATTAAAAATGTTACATTTCTGTTACTATGCGCCTTCGGATACTTGACGGATGTGTAACCTTACTTACACGTGTCATTTGAGAGCTTGTCAACTACAGTCAGAGATGTCCAAAAAGCAAGACATCAAGCAGCTCATTTGGCGTTTCACCTCCTACGAAGAAACGTCATCTCGAGCCAGAGCCGAAGAAAAGAAGACTTTTTCCTGAAAAGTTGCTCCAAGATTTGCAGTGGCTTGAAGTTAATGATGAGAGCAATGAAACGTGGTGTACAATTTGCCACTCACATCCACATCTAGCAGACAAAACAGGTGCGTTCTATAAAGGCTCAAAGAATTTAAGCTATCGTTTATTGGAAAATTATGATAAGAGCAAGGAGCACAAGAATGTAGCACAAGCCATTGCAAATAAAGCTAGCCGAGCAGAAATGTCCAGTCGCCCACTTGGCGGATGGAGCGTAACAAACAGCATCTCCTGGCACTCACCCGAGTAACTTACTGAAAAAGTTATGTGCACCCCTGGTTAAACTCTTTATTCAACAGCACGGCAGATGGGGAACAAAGGGTGAAGATAGAGAGAGAAATGTAGTAAAGATCCTGTGGTTGGAGTTTAACAAGTTACACCAGAGCCTACATGGTATGCACAATGACACTCCTCCTAGGATTATTCATATAGAACAAGAACAGGTGGTGTCCTCCTACTTTCCAGAAACTTTTCTGTTGTGGACAAGGAGAGTAACTATAACCTGCAAATAATGTGGGTATTTAAACATAAAGGAATTTAAACTACAATTTCATGCTCTTTATGATTAGTCACATGGTACATGAAAGAAAGGCCAAGTACTAAAATATCACCCATAACTCCAGTTTATATGCACCACAAGTAGGGAGGGCAATGCCCTTGGTACTCTTATTTTCTTTTTTTCATAGACTGAAGTTTTGATATTCAGGAGGGAGGATGGTTGTGTATTTTTGTTTTAGGATGTACTAAACAACCATACAATCATGACAACTTAAAATCCCCTGACCTCAGGATGTCAAAATAGATTTGTTGGTTTTTTCTTGCTGCAGTATGTACAGGACCCATTGAACATTTACCAATAACAGATGCGCTCTCTTAAACAATGAGCTTGACTTGTCATCAATAAAATCTTTTTTGCATTTTCCAACTCTTGAGTTTCCAAACTACAGCATTTCAGTTTAACTTTTTTCATTAATCTCCAAAAGATTGTTTTCAATGCTTCACACAAAAGAGGGGAATAGTTTTCGTTGCTTAACCGATTTAATTTTAACACGGTTTGAAGATACAGCTGAGATAATCAAACTCAAAGAAGCAGGTAAAATAGGCAGATTTAATACACTCAGTCTTCCTTGCATCTGTGAAATTGTGTGAACAGATTGTATGATGTGTAGTAAAAATATCTGATCTCAAAACGTTTTGATGTTTTTTTCCAATTGAAAACAAAAAGGGTCTCAATGACAGGAAACTAGATCTTGGCTTATATTTCAGTTTAATTGGTCTTTTCTTCATGATGACCTCTGACCCTAAAATTCATAAATATCAGCCCTGGCTGTAATGGATATGATTGCTTCAATTAAAATGGTCAGTAATAACTTGTAGGGAACTGACTGTTAAAGTTGAATCATACTAGAATAGATTTCATCATTTAAAATCTGACTCATTTCAGCTTTAAGGAATAAAAACAATTAGGTCATCAGATTACAGAAGTTTACGCTCAGTGTAACAGTGCTAAAGAATTATACTGATAATGTAGGATACTGTCGATATATAACCTGGAACTTTTGAACTGGTTATGAATAAAATAAAACGCATAAAAATAATATATAAACACAAGAAAGAAATGAAAGAAGTAATGTTTTTAGTTTGTCCTCCAACAAGAAAATACTTGGTTCATTAAGCAATTGGATAGTTCCTATTGCCAAATGTTTTACTGATTTACTAAAATTCTAGATTACTGATCAATGCAAATAATGCATTTAAATTCAAACATACATACACGAGTCTGTTATGAAAAGTCAAATGTATTTGGAAAGGAAAGTTTCAGGTTTCTTTCATCTATTTGATGAAGCTCCAGCTGTGCAGAGGATCTGTCCGTTTTAACCAAACAGAATCATTTGATTTATAATTATTTGATGAGATGATGAAGTCCATTAACTTATGTCCAATTTTTCTATATATTTTGTGGGGTACTACATTCAGGTTAATTTACACTTCCAGCTCAGACAAATTAATTTGTATGAGATTAAATGATTGCCATCTGGATTTAAAGCCATTTCATGTTTATATCAGCAAAAATTGATTTAATATTCTGCATGCTAACTGGGTGGAAATGGATTTGACCTAAGCCTAGCCTGCTGTAATAGCTCTCTTTATCAGATCAGCCTAACAATAAAAAAAAACCCACTGGTACTGAAGCCTGCTGTGATCCTGAATGTCTTTTTAATTAAGTGTTAAAAGTGAATCCGTATTTCCCCATCTCCAAGGTTAAACGGAAAAATAAGAAATTCAGGATTCAAAGAAGTGTGAAAAGCCAATTCCATCCACAGGCTTCCCAAGCAAAGTGTTGAATGAGTCACACACCAGGTGAAACGTTTTGGCTGAAGTGATATCTTATTTTCTGCAAACACTTTCATCTTGATCTTTCAGAAGAGGACTTTGGCATCCATGTAAGCAATGTCAGTTACAAATCTAACATTTTTCAATATTAATCATCTCTTCCTCCATTATCTGTTAGAGACACTGTCATGAAAATTATATAATTGTATTTCAGCAATTATAAGAATATAGCTTTAGAAGTTTGCCTTTGTCCTCTGAGGGATCAGCATGGTTGGTTTGCCTGAAATGAGGGAAATTTCATCCATAGGGTCAAATATAGATTTGATTTTTGAAGAGTGACCTCGGTCTGATTTTCTCTTATTTGATTTGTCACTGTGGCCTGTTTTTGGCCTTGTGTTTTATAACGACATACTGTACGCCAGCTACTTCTCTGAAGCTCCCTGTCATGTATTTCCAATATCCCCTTTATAAACCAGTTCACCCGGGTTAACAGAGAAGCAAAAGTTATGAGAATGGCTGGAGAAAAGTCTATCAGCTATAAAAAGCTCAGGAATGCCACCCAAGAGCCAATATAAAACCTTGGCTTAAATAGCATGAGGCCATGTGCTGATCAACTCTTAGAAGGGAGTTTTAGTACCGATGAGACACACTGCTAAATCAGTGCACCACTAAATGACTGGCTACTTAGCAAAACTGCCAAAGTAAAGCTCTGCAGCTCAGTGGTATCGGAATCAGTTTATTGGCCATGCAGGTTTTCACTGCATGGAATTTTACTGTGGTTTCATGGCTCTCACAGGTATTTCACATAGAATGACAACACAACAATCTCAGTATGGGCATGGGACAACTAATTGTATACGTCAGAACAGTGGTCTTCTTGGTGGAGAACAAATGACGTGTGCCATAGATCCCATAGATTGCTCAATACTGGTGCCTCTAATCTTAAACTGTATAATGTGCTTTGTACCCAATTGATTTTGTAAGGACGTATTCCCAAATTCAACTTGCCAAGCACGTTACCTTCCAGAACGAGAGTTAGTACTCTGTGTAAACGGTGTCGACAAAGTCCAGGGTTTCATAGCATCTTATTTTTGTCTTCCTGTCCCTTCTTTGGAATGTTTGGGGACTGGGCAGAGGAACAAACCATAGACCAGGGATTTTACTCTTTTCAATCTATAT
>OMLC01067041.1:0-13206 GCA_900302585.1 Regalecus glesne | reverse complement strand
ATAACTCTACAAAATATATAAGAGATGCGATCTTAGTTGGTGAGGAAGCAATTTCAGTTTGACACATGCACAAATACACTCAGACCGTCCAGTTGAAAAGGATGTGCAGTAAGTAAATCACCTCTGACATGTACGACTACAGCAAAAAAAATGAAGCAGAAAATAAATGGACTATTTAGAGTCTTCACTCATTTTGAAACTTTAAGATCGAATGAGATGTGAATAAAACTCAGCTCTGGAATAATAAAAAACAACGTGTGGGGTTTAAGTAAGTTATGCATCGGAGGTGTGTTTTGAGTTTATGCTAGCCAGTGTTCCACAATAGAATAACAGCAGCATAACATTTGAGGTGTGTGTGTGTTGACAGAGGTAGGGGTGGGGGCAAGCAGTGATGACTATTAAAAATTAACCAGATTTCGTCTTCATAGTTGCTATAACTTGCTGAACTCATTTGAGTCTTTACGAAAATGTAACCTTGCAAAAGCCAAGATGGACTGGAGAAAACCGTATATTTCCGTGGAGAGGCAACCCCAGAAGCTCGACCTCAGAAGAGAGAGCAATCAACAATATTACAGCCCTGAGTGCAGGTTGTGGGAGATTCCCTTCGTGGACTGAGTGCAAAATACAGCAGTTGAAATTATACAGGGGGAAATAATTCTGGTCATAGTCTAATGGCTGTGACATCGGTTTTTTACTTCTTTGTTCCCAGTACCTTATAATTAGTAACACAACTTAAAAATTGTGTCTCACTCCAGAAGGGTCTTTATAATATATATCCTCCCTGAACCAATAAAAACACCCACTGGTTACTATGGCGATGCCTTCTTACACACTACTATCGATGCAAGATAACAGAACAACGCTCAGGTAAAATGACATTTCCTGATTAACATACATTACTTTGTGTTAAGGAAAATAATATATGCACAAAGTAGTCCTAGGAAAGCTCTCACTTATGTACATGCCTCACTTTCAGATATACAGCTGAAATTTAGCTCGCTCTTCACTAAGAGAAAAATCACTGCCTCGAAAAAAAGCTATAATATGTACTCGTTTGCTTTAACTGTCTCTTCAACAAAAATCTCACATCTCTTCAATAGACCACAACACTAAGGCTCAGCCTCCTGTTCTCTCTACACACCTCAGGCCTACCAGATCTTTTTCTCCTCACCCATGCTCATCATACAAAGCAAGATAAATATTCAGTTTATACATTCAAACTTGATGCTTTTTGGTATGCAAATATTGAACCGTGTCACATAAATGATGGATTAAGTACGGACTGAATCTGGATGTTGGACTATACATTTCACAGATAAACATGCTGTTAATTCTCTGACGGCTCTTTGAATACAAACGCGG
Organism: Regalecus glesne; assembly: GCA_900302585.1. Taxonomy (NCBI): domain Eukaryota; kingdom Metazoa; phylum Chordata; class Actinopteri; order Lampriformes; family Regalecidae; genus Regalecus; species Regalecus glesne. The sequence goes on along the minus strand of OMLC01067041.1, from coordinate 11,844 downwards.
GGACAGGAAATACAGCCCATTTATTGCACTTAAGTTTTGGAACTAGACATGGGAATCAGAAGAGTGTGTTAGGGGGTAATGAGTTAATTTGAGCTGAAATAATTAAGAGTTAAGGACAGTTGAATCATATATGGAATACAGAATACTCTTTAACAAGAGCAACATAAATAGAATATTTTAGTTTGTAACTTTTCAGTTTCAATCTGGAAAAAAAAAAGTAACAGCTTATAGAAAACTTTCCTCTGGTCTCTCTGTCTCATACGCACATACACAGGATGGAAGAAAGGCCATGCTAATGACATTGGATCAACAAACAAATAAATCTGAGATCAATTTGAATAGGGGCTAATTATTGGAGATATGGAATAGTATATAATAATTATCCATGACCTCGCAACAAAAACGTTGAACCAAGAGGTACATGGATGACCCATGATGACCACACACACACACACACACACACACACAAAACTCATGTTTCAGACCACCCAGATCTTAACTTCGTCCTGTTCATCGGGTCGGTAGAAGAACGGAATGCATGGATTCTCTCCAAGGAAAGGGGGTGAACGTGATGTTCCCTGAGGGTTCTGGATCTCCTGAAGCAGCTGCATGATTTGTCTTGCAGTGCCATCCTCCTTGGGACCAAGGGTGCCGGGGTCAGTGGGGGCTGACCCTGTTGTTAATGTCTGGGGCAAGGTTGTATCTGGGCCTGGGGTGGGCTCTGAGAGAGGAATGACTTCCATGGATTCTGCAGTCAGGTAAGCGAGATCGGGTCAGTTGGGTGAGATTTTTATACACACATGAACAAATACACATGTTTTATCATATTTTCATCATATCTTTCTTCAGCCATAGAATTTAACATGGGTGTACTTGTACAACCAGAGTGACAACAAACATCTTAAGCCTCATGCAGTACATGTCACTTGTTTTAGAGTCAATAAATGTGGTACTACCTGCATGTGCATGAAAACACTTCGGTTTGTACATACCTGCACCACTAACAGCGTTTAGTTCTGTGCGTGTGTGTGCCTGGTGCTCTGTGTGAGTGTGATCCTCTCCACTAGGCAGTAGATCAGGGTTCAATATGCCAGCATTAGCTGTAACTCCAATGTAGCGGTTATACCAGTCATTTCTTTCAGCCACCAGCCTCATCACAAGGTCTTGCAGCTCTGCCAGCTTATTCTAAAGGAGAAGTGAGACACAGACATCAGGCCACACAGGACAGTCAGACAGCTTTTGGTCAGATCACTGAGATCACTTTTGCAATGCCTTCCTTGATGAAAGAAGGCTTTCAAATATCAGCTTGTCTATCAATAATGTTTAGTTAAACTGAGAAAAAAGTGCTTAACTGAACTGATTTTGCTAATAGAAGAGACATCAGTGTAAAATATCTTCAAATTATAAATTATTAAGTACCTTCATCTCCTCCTTGTCCTGGGCCAGCATGCTGATGTACTGCTCCTTCTCCTGATGTTTTTGCTTCATGATCGCCCGCTGGTTCTGGTACAGTGCTATGTACTCTCCTGGTTATATACACATGAATAGAAAACCATCTCCGTGTTTGCGTAAGACACAATCTCAAGCTGCCTTTTTGAGCATTACCCGGCAGGACATCTCATTTTCATGCATTTAAGATGCTATATAAATTGATTTTCATTGACTGACTAATCACCTATAGTGTCAGTCTCGCCCGAGAGCTGGATACAGCGGTGCTCCAGCTCCTCCACCCTTTCTTTTAGATCAGCCTTCTCCTGCATGAGGGAGGTGAAGCGGTGCTGCAGCTTCTCCATAGCAGCGCGAAGGGCTTCATGGACCTCCACTGGTACAGCCATTCCTAGAAATTAGATAACAGAAGGGACAATTGCATGATTGCAATAATGGATGATTATAATGGACACATTAGCTATGTAAACATTATAAAGTATAAACAGACATGGATACGTTGATTAATTTCAGAAATTTGGATTTAGAATTTTTTTTGTCAAAGCAGACATTTAATTTTAGGGGACTTTCTTTTTCTCACCAATTCAAACCCACCCATACATACACTATACATCAAGATCATCCTTCAAAAACAATATATGGCTTTGACCAAGACACTGATTGTACAGTAACAGACAAACAAGCACATATTCTTTGTACCTGTTTCTTCGTGACCATGTTCACAGTGACTATGCTGGTCATGGTTTTGACTATGGTTATGGTTACAGGGTTCTTGACCATGGCTGTGGTGCTGGTGCTCTAGGCTGAGTGCCACATTGACTTCATGACGTGCAGCCATTTGGAGCCTATGCTCCTCTTCAAGTTCTCTCCAGGTTTCATCTTTTCTCTCTCCCTCAACCTGGGATAAGGCCCCTTGGATGAACTCCTTATGATGGGAGAAGGGAAGGAATAAGAGAGAGGATGATGATCAAGAGAAAAGCAATGAGAAAGAAAAAGTAAACAGAAACATCAAAATTAAACCCAATGCAGGCTTACTGCTCCATAACCCACACAAATCAATCAGTTCTTACTCAAATATAAATATAGATTGCAATTTTTACGAGTTGTGAAATTAATGTAAACATCCTGCTTCATTTTTTTAAAAATATGCTAAGTACAGCTTAAGGAGATTAAGAGATTGCCAGTATACTCTTAACAGAGGCTCCAATTTTAACTAAAATTTTGGGAGAAACAAAACAGCTGACTCTCCTTACCATCTCTTTCTGGCTCTCAAAGTTTGACTTATTTAGACTCTCCTGCAGGGATTGGCTCTCCACCCCATCTCCTGGGAGTCATATTCACAAAATCAAATGTCTGATTTGATAGGAAACATGTTGCAATGTCTTCAAGACATTATACCTTTACTGTTCTTTGTGATCTAAAACATCCCCCCGTTCAAACAATTTTCATGTAGATAAAAAGAAGCACACGCCAATAATAATAATAATAGTAATAATAATAATAATAAACCGATAATCCAATATTATCAAAGTAAAACGGATCAAGGATGTACAATATATTTGTTTTATTTTTAGGGGGGAAACAAACTCAGTGTAACAACTCTAACTTTAGCTCTAACCTTGGTCTCTGGGTGGTGTTACAAGGGCAGAATTATTCAGCAGTTCCTGAATATCAACCTTCAGCTGCTGGTTGTCCCTCACCAAATGATCTAAATGCTCCTGCAGGGGGAGACAATCCAACATTTAAAAGGCAGTGCTTGACTTTGTGGCCAGAACTCATGGAAAGCAATACAGAAGAGATTGTGTAAGCATGTCTATAAGAAGCCCATAAATTCATGTATGATGCAGATTTCTAAATGTTCTAGATGAAAGGATGCAATGATCATTCAACCTGGACATATTTCCAGAAACAACAACCATGGTGTGAAAGTGTATTTCATGTTTTTGCAGTTGGTCTTGCAAACTTATATTGGGGAATGCGCATTTTAAACTGGTAACCCCTGCATAAGGAGTTTAACACAGTTGTGTCTTAGTTGATATTTGTAATATTCTGAAACTTCTGGCGTATCCGTTTTTTGTTGATAAATTTGATAAGTTGTTCATTATACAAGAGACAAAATAAGTAGAGGAGGTTAATGTGTATTATAAATTATAAATCTGGACCTGGACTCCACTTCACCTCCCCCACATGCTCTGCAGCCAGTAGAGTAGGGACAAGACTTAAACCCACCAGATGAAAAGAAGATATGGGGAAGCAGAGGTTAAACGATGTCTATAATTAAATGTACACACCTTTGCCTGTTTCAATTGCTGCTGACTGATCTCCAGTTCTATGCGACCTTGGCTCTCGTCATGCTGCAGGCGGTCCATGAGCTGGCTCTGTTGTAAATAATGTTGATGAAGCTGCTCTCGCTCTGACACAAGGGATTGGTAGCCGGCACAGTACTGCTGCAGATGTGCCACCACCTGGTCCCTCTGCTCCATCAGACCTTGAGTCTCCTGACTCTTTATTTCCAGCTAAATGAAATCAGCAGGCAAATAAAGAAATTAACAAAATAAGGATGTACATGTCCTCATTCTTGAAAGATTGGTCACTGGCCTGTAGATTGATGTAGAGATGGCCGAGTCCTGGCAAGTTAGCTATTCTGTTTTCAGAGCCTTCTTTTACACTTCTGCCATATACAAGTTGGCCACTATAGGAATAAAACTGAAGAACTGAATTAATGAATGATTAAACTGAGGAACTCATAGCACACTTATGCTTCTGCCTATCGTACCGCCTGCTCTGTGTGAAGTACACTAAATGCTGTGTCCGAATGAACTGATTCAACATTTTTGCAATTCCCTTACCTGAATTATAGACCATGTATAAAGATATTGTCAATTCATAAACGATCCATGTTTTAAGAGTTAAAGTAAAGTGTGTGCGCGTGTGGATTAACCATACTTGCTCCTTGAGATTGTGCAAGTCCTCTTGGAGTTGTCCCATCTTGCGAGCCAGCTCCTTCTTGACATGCTGTTCTGATTGGATAGCGATGGTCAGTTCCATGTTCTCATTGGTCTATGCAAGAGAAGATTTTATGAAATTTACTTTGAGGGGGTATGGAACCAATTCCCATTCTAAAAGTCCTTCAAAAAAGTAAGGGATTTAATTTCTATTTACCAGAACAATACTCAAACAATGAGTAAAGCAAGTACCAGAACAACAGACATATTAATTAAGATACCAAGTAATGAAAGGCAATTGGGTAAGGAAAACCAAAAATACTGAATAGCAAAGGATGGCGACGTTAAAATCATAAAGTAACAACATAAGGAAAAGGCATAGGTGAAAGAACTATAGAATATTTCAAGTCTCACAAGTTTGACAAAGCCATTCTGCAGTTCTGCCAGTTGGTCCTTGAGTGTCCGGTTTTGAGTGAGGGCGCGGCTGATAGTGGCTTTGTCTGACTGGACATCCTCCAACATGCGTCGGCGGTCGTCCTCCTCCTGGGCTTGATTCGATAGCTGCTGCTCCAAGTCCCCAAGTTGGGTCTCCTGTTCTGTACATAGCCGGCTCAGGTGCTCATTGTCACGCAACTATGGGAGATTGCAGTAAAGATTATTTATTTGACAGATATGGCCTGACAGATAAAAGTACACACTGCTGAGCCAAAACATAATGACCACCTGTCAAATAAGTTGTTGGTCCTCTGTGTGCCACCAAAAAGAGCACTGACCTGCCAAGGCATGAACTCCACAAGACCCCTGAAGGAGTCCAGTGGTGTCCGATACCAAAACATAAGCAGCAGATCCTTCAAGTCATGCAAGTTCCAAGGTGGAATTGCCATAGATTGAACCAGTCGGCCCAAAACATCTCAGGGTTCAATAAGAACTTATGCTTTCTAAAGACCTCATAGGAAGCTATTTCCAAATGGTTTGAAGGCTTTGGGAGAAAGCAGCCGAATGGTCATCACTTTATCTTACTCAGTAGGAGATAAAATTTTATATTTAAATTTCCCACAGTTTAACTTGGAATTAGGGACAGCATGGCTCAGTGGGTGGAGCCATCATCAGGCAATCAGAAGGTTGCAGGTTCGAGCCCCGCACCTGCAGAGAACCGTGTCGAAGTGTCCTCGAGTAAGACATTGTTCCCCTAATTCCTCTGCTATGTGATGGACTGGTGACCCTTAAGGGGTGTGTCCCTGCCTTTCGCCCAGTGAGAGCTGAGACAGGCTCCAGCTCCCCCGCAATCCGACTTCAGATGTGCAGTTGACGGATGGATGGATAACTTGGAATACATCTGTTATTCAAAATAACTTTGTAAAGAGCAATTGATTTTCTGTATTCCTATATTACACACTTGGGCCTGGTACTGTGCACTCAGAGCATCTTTCTCTTGCTGCAGTTGGTTGATGGCCTCCTGTTGGGCCACTTCACTCTCTGATGGCTCTGAGGGCTGGGACTCCACATGGCCCTGGGTCTCTCTCTGTTGCGACAATATTGCTGAGGAGGATTGGGAGAAAGAAAAGCTGAGTTGATTCCCTTGATACATTTTAATCCAATGCGGCATAAAAATGAACAAACAGAGAGTTAGAAATGTGTGACAGCCACCTGCAGTGTTTTTCAGTTCTGCAATTTGGGTCTCAAGTTCTTGGACATGGTTGATATTCTTGTCTCGTTCCTTTGCCACCAATGTCACCTAAAAGCAAATAAATGCATGCATGTAAACATGCATGCAAGTATATACACACACACACCCACACACACACACCAGCAAAAAATAACTTGTGTTCCACACCTGAACTCAAATGCAAACTCAGCACAATAATTTCAACAATATTTTTTTTAAAACTTTATACCAAAACACAATACAAAAATAAGCTAAATGATACACACTTCCTGTGCGATGGTATTGAACAGTGTACCTGTATCAGCAACTGTTCCGTCTTGTCCTTCCATAAACGTCCCTCCTCCTGGATCTGTTCAGCATAACGGTCCCTCTCAGTCTGTAGCTGGGCCACTGACTCCATCAGCTAGAACCACAATTGGGTATACAGAGAGAAATTCTATTTGATTTGCAAGCACCACACTGTGCTTTTAATCCATTTGAAATTGTTCTCACCTAAAAGGGTAAAGAAATTAAATTGTCATGGCAGCCAGTCGGTCCCCCGGCCAGTCATTAAGGACCATGTCCAATGAAAGCAGTTTGATGTGTTCCATGAACGGTACAGAGTCTTTTTATATGTTTATGTAAACGGGTCACATGAACCACATGTGAGACAGATACGTCTTGAACAGCACTCTTTGCTGATTTGCTAAATGCATATGTCTAGTCTAGTTTTACTAGAGCTTCTTGCATCTGACGACTAACACTATTTTGACTGGTGAAAAGACAAAGAAAATCACAACAGGATTTTGATTCCTTCAACTAAACAAGCTTTTTCCCTGACTGAACGTAGGCAAAGAATAAATGGCAATACCCAAACACTGAACTCAATAGCATAAAAAAGAATAAATAGTCCCTACAGTACACTGTAGGATTATATTCTGATTTTAGTGTGCTGATCTAGGGAAAGGTCAAGGGCTGATTTAAACAAGTAAAAACGAATGTTCTGCGAATGTAGGAAGAGATCAGGAAATGATCATTTTTGATTGGGAAAATAAAAAACCCACACACATGCACACAAGCTGTGGACAAGGGACTGCGTGCATATCTGCTGTGTAAGGCACATAAGAATATTTAGAGTTAGATATAAACATATGACGTTTAAAAACAAATGAAATTGATAGAAAGAGAAATTGATGAAAGGACAAGAGTAATTCATTAAATCAAACCAAAAAGTCAATATACAGACTTGATTATTGTGGCCCTGCAGCTGTTCCTTCTCTTCCATTAGTAAATTGACCCACTGGTTGTCAACTGGAGGTCCAACTTGACGCTAGACACAAGATGAAAGAAAGAAAAGGTAATAATGACTATTTGAAAATCAGCATATACAGATGTGTACACAACACATGAGGAATGAAAATGGTGTTGTGGCTATTTTTTGGACTAATTGAAAACACAACTCTTGTATAGACATTTATGTGTCCATGTCAGTCTCATTAATGTGACAGTATGAAATCAGTTGATCATCTTAATTTAAATTTTGCAGGTAGTGTGGCTTAAACAGTAATTGCTAAAGTAACATTACAATGTTGCATTTTTATTTATATTTTTGCAGTTGACTTGCATACCTGTTGTATCATGAGTTCAGCCATCTCCAGCCTCTTGCGGAGCTCTTCTAACTCCAGTTGCATGGATCCTTTCTCCTGCACACTAAGCTTTAGCTGCTCCGATAGCTCAGAGCCCTGCTGCTTACACTCTTCAGTCGCATTGCTACAAACACAGACTTACTGATAGATTATTTATGACAATCCAACAGTCTAATAATGTCAAAGTCAAATTGTTATTTTGTGTCTGCTGCCATAAACACTTTACTGAACAAGTGACTTACTTCAGTCTGTAGACATCGAGCCTTAAGCTGTCTCTCTCCTTTTCAAGTTCTTTATTATTCTGTAAACAAAAGACAAACTATTAAAAAACCACAATATATTTACAATAGATTTACCTGGAGTTGGAAAGATCAATATACATATATTTCCCTATTATCATACTTAGAAATCTATTTTCAAATACTCTGGGGACTAATCACAACATGAAAACAGTGAGGTCTAGATGGTATTTCAGCATACATCTCCAAAAAAATGCCTTTCCTTTTTTTTTTTGAAATGAAAAAAGTCACAATACCTTTACTATCACTTTGATTTACTGTTGTTAATTGCCCATCACAGTTAAGAGATTCCTAATTTAAGTTGAATTCGTCAACTGTCTGCATTTGTGACTAGCATCCGTGACAATTCTTACATATATCTGATCTTTCCTTTTTTGTGGACAAAAAACAGCAGTTTATGCAAAGCAAGATTGGTCACTGAAAAGCCTGTTACCTTTTCTAAATGTTTCTGCTGCGTGGAGACAGAGTAGAGAGTTCTCTCCAGCTCTGATACTCTTTGCTTGGTGGTCTGAAGACGATTATTCAGCTCCTCTGCTTCTCCTGAACAGACAGCAACACAGATAAGATAGACAAGAGCAAATTAAAATTGAGTAAAATTAGCAAGATGAAAATCCACATGCAAAAATTTACATTTTCTTACAAAACATACCCGTTTTCTGCCGTGCTGCTTGTTGTGTGTATTGTAATGCTGTCTGCAGCTCCGATTTCTCCGATACCAGGATACCAATGGTCTGAATATGGACCTGAGGAGTAAACGGGAGCAGTTTCTTCTTGAGACTCTTATGAATATCTTCACTGATGTCCAATGAAACTTTGAATATATTGTATATATTGAGGCCATCTTAAAAGATAAAATGCACAAACTTGTCTAGCATTTATCACTTGCAGGATAAAGCTTGGACAACAATGCATAATGGCAATGCTTACCTGTAGTTGTTCTCTCATGGCTCCTTGCTCTTTTGCACATTTCTGCTCAAATTCTTTTCGCTCCTGATGCAAAGAAAAACATTTTTTCTAAATTTCTTAAAAGCCAGAAAAAAGCAAGAAATTATTGAGATGGGGGGGCAAAGAAAGAGAGGTGCAGCTACTCAGGCAACCAATAAGAGAGACAGTGGTTACCTTTTGTAGCTGGACTGTGAGCTCCTGGGATTGCTGTGTCTGTCACAGGAAACGTAAATGAATGTTATTTGGGAATTTCAAAACAAATCTTAAACATTTAATATAAATGGAATTATTTTGCAATCTTTGTAAACCAATCATTTGTCCTCTAATAGTTAGAAATCGCTTAATGCGGCGTTGGTGTTTTAGAAAGTACAAAGTACTTTATAGTAGTCATTTCCATGACAAAGAGCATGTTAAAATCAACTCAAGGCAATGAAGTTATTTGAATTGAGTTGCGATGTTGCCGTTAGTAAGTAAAGCAAGCTTATCAAAATGGGAAAAAAATCCAGAACCATTCATTTAATAGAAAGTTGTTCCAAGAGTTCCTTATTCAAGGAGAATTGTCCACGCAGAGGATATATTGATGAATAGGGTCAAATTTTTATGACTTGTTTTTAATGCAATATTAACTTAATGTTATGTACCCATTTTTTGTAGCTGTGGAGAAGTTGGTAAGGGTCAAGTCAAAAGCTACAGAACCCTCAACTCCAACAAACACACAATCTGACAAACACAAGCACAGCTTCTTACCAGCTGATCGAGCTTAGTATTTAGCTGAGAGTTTGTTACGTTACTGGAGTCTAGTGCGGCAGCCAGATCCTGGTTACGACTCTATCGTATCACACGTACATCCAGGGAAAGAGAGAAAACACAAAAGAGATAATGGCAATAAGTGAAAGATAGATACATACATGTGGAAGACATAAAACCAGAGTATAAATATTTAATAAAAATCCAAATGGAACCCTTATCACTTGTGCTAACTGTACTTAAAAATAAAATGGTCCAGATAAGAAGCAACATATAAGACAAAATATGTTATTATTAGAGGACAGCTAAGGGTAAAGAAACTCTGATGCTAATAGAAAAGAGTATTATTCTCATGCTTATGAATTTGAGCATTATTTCCATATAAAGACAAGTTCCCTTGAAACATTAGTTTCTCAAATCATATGGAATGCAAAACTAGGCCTAAGAACTACCGCCCAAGACTTTAATGCTTAACCTACCAACTGAGGATGCATACACCAGTGCATTCTCAGTGAAAGTCAGTGAGGGCAAAGCAAAAGGCAAAAGGTGAGTTTCCCTTATTATAAGAAGTTTCACAACCCTTTTAAACTAGAAAAAGTAGTGAAGTAGTATGCATTAGATACTCTGGTTTCTAAGTTTGATCAACACTTAAAATTGTGCCATCAATTGATCTACAACTTGATTCAAACCTTAGTTAACTTTTGGAAATATGAGTCCTAAGGGGACACTATACTTATGGTCTGCCTTACCTCAAGCTCTTTTTCATTGACTGGAGAAGGTACACCATCCCCATTGACATAAGCAGTAGATGACTGAAATGAAAAATTCAGACACATTAATCCAATTTCAACAAAAAAGCCAAGCTTTGACTTTCTCTGTAAGAAGATAATAAAACAACTGTGTCAAAACATATCTTTTTTGGACATTCAGAATCAGAATGAGTTTATTGGCCATGTAGGTTTTCACTTAAATGGAATTTGACCTTGGTTGTGTGGCTTTCTTGGGTTTTTCAAGTAGAATGATGACACAACAATCTTCAGCTATATACACAATTGCATTAAAATTACGTATCCTCGTCAGCTACCCTACTGTATGGAGTCCCTCAGGGGTCTGTCCTTGGATCAATCTTCCTCTCTGTATATATGCTACCAATGGGCTATTTGTTTAGTCACTTTCAAGACATATCATAATGCTGTTAGGCTGATGATAGGGTGATACTCAGATCTACTTTTCAACTAAGCTGTATCAACTTTAATCACTCCACAATTGAGAGCTAACATCACAGTCTAGATCTCCAATGATTCCTTTATCTGAACCCTGACAAAACTGAAGTTAATCAGTCCTGATCATTTTTCCACTGCAGTTTATCAATTTATTGATCAACTTCTCAAACATTAAACCTACTGCAAGAAGTCTTGATATCAGCTTTGACTAGGATATGTCTTTTGATCACCAGGTTACTAGGCTTGACTATTCCCATTTTCTTCAGCTAAAAAATATTGCTAATAACAAATATATTCTGTCTTTTAAGGGTCTTGTACTAGGATAATTAGATGCCACTGGCACCATTTTTATTCTATTTATTTTTTGTTTAGGGGAGGGTGGAAGCTCAGTGATAGAGTGTGCTTTGAAAACAGATGAACCAGATATTTAAAGAAAAGAAAATAACTATATAAATAAAACAAAATGGAAATTTACCTCAGAAACTAAGCCATTCAGTGCCTGGGAAAGCTGCCGCAGGCTCTCTGTGGAAGACAGCGGTCTGTAGGACAACAGAGATCCACAAAGCATAATCATTAAGACACCGGATTGATTCCCTATTATGTGCGGTTAGACATACATACAAAGGTGACTCTAAAATGTGGCCAGATAAGTTTTGTGGTACTCTAAGAATTTTTTTGCCCTCCTTTATTACTTCACTAAACCCTTCAGTTTGCAAATCAACTAGTAAGTTTGCAAACTCATAAAAATGTCCTTCATATCTAACAAAACTCTTGAATTGGAAACATTTCCTGACTAAATATTTAACTTTGTTAAAATTAGTATTCTATTTATAATAGAGGAATATCTTATAATACGTTCATGCATCTTTACTTCTACATTTGTCAAGTAATCAGGGCTGTCACTATAATCAACCAGTGTCAAAGATCTAAATGAAAAGTTATATAGAC
>OMLC01067037.1:0-15334 GCA_900302585.1 Regalecus glesne | reverse complement strand
GCAAGTATCTGGGAGGGCCGGATGGTCGGCTGTGTGCGGAAGATGGAGAGGCATGAGAGAACAGAGGGACTGATGCAGGCACACCCAAATAAGAAGCTAGGAAGGGTAATCCTAATATGAGACTGGGTTATAGGGACAGTACATGTTAAAGGACATTTAGAAGGTGTATACAGCCGATTCAGTCCATAGAGTCCGGCACGGTTTGGCGGTGAAGCAGTGTTGGAGGGCTCTCCGTTCAGCTGTTTGTCTCTCCTAACCCTCATAAAGTCAGTTTACAAGTGGTCTACAATTTGGGTGAATTGGGCAGTCACACATTGGTCTAGTCACAGAGAGATTGGCTTAGTTGGAGATCAGAGTGACCCTTCCTCCATGACATCTGAATGGAGAGGCCTGAATAGATTTGAACGGTAGGTGTGAAATGGCCGGTCACAGATAATAATAGAGGTTGTGTGTTCGACGTGGGAACGGAAAAGTTTCAAAATAAGTTTTTGCACAAGACACCATGATGAGGACAAATCAGCTATAAAGAGGGAAGGGTGTGTGTTTTCCGACCACTTCAACAAACCGTTTCCCTAATTGTCTCCTTCCACGCATGTCAGTTATGGTGCCTTGGTTTCGGTGTGACAAAGTCTGCATACTTGCTTTACTCAAGCACAATGTGGAATAGTATATTGTGGCCTGGTGAAGAGAAGAGAAGCCAGTGTGGATAATGAGGAAGTATGCTGCCCGTCACCCAGACGACGTAGATTCAGGCCCAAAAAATCAAGCCTTCAGCCTGTTGAAGGCAATGAGTCTTCGCTGGCCTTGTACTCTGACCCCCCTAAGGTCGCGAAGGGAAAACACGACCACAACCAAAATCAATGAAATGTCCCAAAATGAACCATCGGTTCCAAACATCCCTATCCCAGTGTGTCTGACGCAGCTGGAGAACAAGGCACACTGGTGGAACTCTACATTCTGACCTTCGCTAGCATATCTCTACAACGCCTGTGTTCTAAAAACCTCAAACCTCTGGCCAAAAACCTCTCCGACAGAATGAGAGGGGTCCGTTTTTACGGCTCTAGCAAAAAAGAGATGTTGCTCAGCTTATTTCAAACAATGTCAAAAAAAAATAACTTGAATGATAGCTGTGTGTAGTTTGACAATGCGTGTTAAGTGTCGCAGAATAAAACCCCCAAAATGCACTGGGGGGAGATAAATTCACAGCCTGTAATGTTATCATGCTTGCAGGTCTGAATTCTAAATCATCGAGTGCCCGCACACACACACATACACACACACACACTCACACACTCACACACTGTATTGCCATCGGAGTGAATTTCACACTTCTCCATCTGGACTGGTCACTCCACATGTCAATCACAGCAGGGGAATGGGGAAACACACACATATGCATAACCAATAGCCAACCACACAAACACACACACACACTTAAAAAAAAAGGAATGCTGCGATTACAACCAAATGTCGACTGTTAGTTTTGGACCTGTTGTTTTTGTTGTCCTACTTTCTCTCAGTTGATGTTGTTGTTGTGATAGCAGTAAATCTGTAAATGATCCAGTGGCTGATTATGTCCCCAGCTAACTAAACGTTCAAAAACGAATGGTGGAAAACGCTTCAGGCCCCCCACGCCGTGGAAAACCGGATAAGAAATTGATAAGATCCTGTCTACACACTTAAGATAGACACCTTAGATACTAGATATAACGTCCGTTCCGTTTGTTTTAAGGTACCGTGGATGAACGTGTCAGATAAATAACAATAGGGAAAACTGACACACAAGAAAGAACGCTCATGCCTTCAGAGGTGGGAGGTAAAAAGTACAAATACTTCATTAGCACACTTAAGTAGAGATCTTAGGTATCAGTACTTGACTCGAGCATTCACTTTTCCGATCATCTTTTACTTTTACCCCATAGATTTGAAGGACTAATGGTGGCCCATAAGAAAAACCCAATCCATATCCACTATAGTGGACTCAAGGGGAATTATTGCTTGTTTTTATTTGGCACTGGGCAACTTCCCCACATCGAGACCAATCTCAGCCTGAAAGGATGACACATAGACATCCCTCGGTGTCATCCACACGTCATGCGTGACAGACGTAACGAGACGCAACAGATAAAAGAGGGAGACTCGACCGTGGAGAATAGGTGTCTGGTGAATGAGAGGTCCATGACAACCCAGTTGTCCTAAAAAAAAAAAAAAAAAAAAAGGCCGTACACAGAAATGTCCTTCAGAGGGCCACTTTTTACTTTCATGCTTTGAGTACATGTCAGTCTGTACTTTCTACTTTGACTTGAATAAAGCCGAAGCAGTATTTCTACTTTCACTAGTCTTTTTCCACACAAGTATCTATACTTCTGCTTGAAGTATAAAGAATGTGTCAATCTCCAAAAACAGCTTATCCAACATTTGCAGATGTGCCACAGAGAACACTGCACACTGTGAAAACAGCACAGGACATAGTTGGCATTGAGCTGCCATCACTAGATCAACTTCACAGCATTTGTCGTGTGAGGGGGACTAAGAGCATCATAAAAAACATGACACACCCTGGACACCATCTGTTTCAGCTCCTCCCATCCGGTAGGTGCTTCAGATCAATCTGCACACCGACGAATAGACTGAAAATAAAACATTTACTATATCCACTCACATTTCTCTTTTAAGCCACTCCATCTGACCACCGCGCCTTTACTGATGATGTTTTTACTCCTTGTAGGTTCCATCGCACTCCATTCCTAACTGTACTTTATATTGCTTATATTCTGTATTGATGGTTTAGACTCGGTAGGTTTTCCTTGGTGACATTTTACATTTCTTGTAAATGGGGGGGGAAACGTATGTTTTTTGGCTAACTTTAGGGAAAGGACACGTTTTGCTTGACTTGAGCGCTGCAGACGGAAAACGTAAAGTAACTGAAGCTGGATGTGTAACTTTTGAAAAAGTGCCTCCTAGAAATAAGGGTCAAAACAAGCCCGTTGGAGTCCAGGACCAACATGCAGATGCTGCCCCCTTTTGGTAGGAAATGGAAAATGCCACTGCAGCCGGGCAGCCATTGCATGGTTTTTAAAAAGGACATCTAGCAATGTCTTGATGCATGCTCAGTAATCCAGGTATGGAGATCACAGAAAAGAGGTAAATCAGTTCAACTGGATCAGAAGTTTATTTGGAAACGTTTCGTCACTCACCAGGTGACTTCTTCAGTCTGAGACTGAAAACAATGGAGTGTTTATAAGGAGGGGAATGTTTGTTTTTGTAATAAGACATTTCTAAGAAACTTGATAACAAAGGAAGCTGAAAGTCTCCATTAAGTCATATGTGACATATAGAATAATCAAATTACATCCGAGATACAGAGTACATCTGCTGGTACGTGCTAGGGAGTTGTATGGTATTATGTAGAGTGAGTTGTAGGGAGTACGTATGTGCTCGTTTTATCTGGCCATTGTATTGAATTAGTTTTAGGTTCTATATACTGCCGCTGAGGGACAACAGATGGAAAATTAGCCTAGTGGCTAAATCTCTCATTTTTACATATGACTAAATGGCATTAATATGTACTGTCCCTTTAAATATGAACACAAACATCCAAAGTCAGAACTGACGGTTTTTGTAGGTGAATTATTTTAACACATTGATATATGTAATAAACATTTGTCACTAATACGGAAAATCTGCTTATATCTCATCGAGTATAATAGAAAAGAATATTACCAGATAAGACCATCAATTATTTGGGTAATATGTAAATTATAATGGGGCGAAGGCTTGGTCAAGTGCTCTTTGCTGACGGAGAGGGTATAAACCATTACACATCAAGAGATCAAATTTTGATCAAAGAACATAAATCTCCCATTTCCATACTCTTGTAAAGGCTTACCTGATCATATTCTGTCCCAGGTTTGATTAAATACTACTAAAAGAATCCTCGGTTCATAATGTGAACATGGGCTACTGTTACTTAATCAAAGGTTTGCTTCAGTCCTCAAATACGACCTCCTCATAACTCACCATGCTTTCACTTACATCAGAGTGTTTTCAAAAAAACCTTGTGTCTAAATTAACGAATTAAACTGTTTTTTTTGGGGGGGGGGGGCGATTTCCTTGCCTAGATGTATAGCATCCATAGAGCAGGACATTTCAAAACGGAGCATGGAAATTTCCTCAGAGTAGCTATGGTACATGAAAAAGCTTTCTATCTTCTCAGGTGGA
The DNA here is from genome assembly GCA_900302585.1 of Regalecus glesne. NCBI lineage: Eukaryota > Metazoa > Chordata > Actinopteri > Lampriformes > Regalecidae > Regalecus > Regalecus glesne. The sequence goes on along the minus strand of OMLC01067037.1, from coordinate 11,113 downwards.
CCAGTTATGATATCTCCTGGGTTTCTCGGTCTGCAGACATGGGACCAGATGGGGCATCGGTTTACTGTTCTTTTTTTAAACATCTATTTTTCATCTATCAACACCCGCGTCTCCAAACAAAGAATCTGAGTTTACGGAAAATCTTCAATTATTTTCAAGGATTTTTTCAAAGTTAAAAAATAAATGTCTGCAGTACTTAATAATAAAGAGATCCTTGAATGTGTATTTAGAGGTACATGTTATACCTGGTGAGGTGTTATTTTCCTGGAAATATCATTAATACCCTATTAATTAAGCACGTGGATGAGAGAGAGAGGAGAGAGAGAGAGAGAGAGAGAGAGAGAGAGAGAGAGAGAGAGAGCAAATATATAGAGGGATGAAAACATTAGTAGAACAAATAACGTTGCAAGGAATGTGGTCCGACCCTAAAATTTATTTGCTAGTCCTGGAAAATAGACTCAGGGCAAGATCGCAGGTCGTAGAGTCTAGTTCCTTTTAGAAGTGAAACATCCACTCTTGCCCCCTGCAGTGTTGGATAGCACTTTATTCTGCTATTTTACAAATAGTCTACAATTTGCGTGAACTGGCTAGTCGCACATATGTCGAGTCACTGACAGCCGGGCTTAGTTTGAGGTCGGCGAGACCTTTTCTCTATGACATCTGAATGGAGTTGCTTGGATCGATGCTAGATGTGAAATGGCCAGTCACAGAAAACCGGTTGCGTTCAACAGAGCAACAAAGGAAAAGGTGCTAAATGTGTTTTCCGCATTAGATGCTGTGATGATGACATATCAGCTACAGAAAAGGGACTGTGAATCAGCATCATCTGTCTGTGAATTCAGGTATGCATGGAAAATGAAAATTCTACAGCCACTCTTCAAAGAAGTTAGCAAGTCTGCAGCCCCAATTAGAAGACAGGAGTTTATTCCACCATTTCCAGACCCAAATGCACGACCCTCTCCACGACGCCACGGACAGAGGCCATCCTGAGGTAGACTGAGAGGGGTGGGTAGGAAAGCCAGTAACAAGTTTTAATGTTTTATGAGGGAAATAAATAGCAGGTCATGTAAGAATATGAAGAGAGGTGAGATGCGTCTGCCTTGGCTTGGCTGAATATCAAGACTGCTCTATGATTCCACGGAATCATCAGCAGTGGGATTGCATGGGTTTGGAAATGGGCAAAAACGGTATTGCAAAAGCATAAAGCAACAGATTCTTCTGATTTAAACATTCCCATTGGTTTGATCTTCTTCACTGATGACATTCTTCGGAATTGTTGCACTAATTCAATAGTCTGCTTGCACAAGTGCATGTACGATTACAAACACACACAGGGTTGTTTTTAAGAAAACAGGGTAACTGAAAATATGAACTCATCAAATGTCCCAATATCTTGCTCAAGCTGGCCACAGTGTTGCTGGGGGGGGGGGCGGCTGGTGACACATTTGTCCTTCATGCGCAAAAAACAAACTCCAGCAAAGACACTACCTCGAGAAAACGCACTGAAGTGCCGCATTGTTTAGAGGGACATTTTGGTAGAAGCATCTGGGAGTAGCAAACCTAATGGATGCAAAAGGTAATGGCCACCACTGGCTGACAGTGGGTGGATTCTGTTTCCTGTTTCCCTTGTGAACTCCATCAACATCCGCTTGGCTGCCTCTCAATTCTCCTTGGTCTCATTCAAATCTGATGTTCCACCCTATATGTCACGTGAATTTCATGACCATGGATGGCCATTTCCGAAACAATCATTTCTTGTTATCCCTGAATGTGTTTATTACCGGACATGCAAAGTTCTGCACTGACGGGAACACTAAATAGCCAGTGATCACAAGCGAGGCTGCGGTTAACAGGAGTCATTTCTCCAAATACAGCCACTCATATCGTCATTTTCCCTCTCGTGTGCAGAGGCCTTGACATCACTGAACCCTCCCACAAAGTGACACTCATAGAAATGGACAATCTCAATACGCAGAGAACACCAAATTTATATAGTTACATGATTTTTTTGGTCTTTTTTCAAAAATACGGTTTTATGTCTGTGTGTCGGTTAACACCACATCAAGTCAAATTCCTGACTTCGAGAACTTAACTGGCAAGCAAAACCATCCATCCATTTATTGAGAAAGTGTGGCTGTGTGAGCAAATCAGTGAACATTCTATCACAAATACATGATGGGACGGTGGCACGGGGGGCTATGGAGGGATAGAAATCAGCTGCCTCTAAAGCACGTGCTGGCGTGAGGCAGGGGTGTGCGCTGACACCAAGACATTTCTGTACTTTCCTTCTATATGTCACAAACCTTGTTCTAAAAGATCTGGAGGACGGTGGTGGGTCTTTGAAAAAAAAATGCCTCCACATGCACACCAAAATCAACTTTTACAAATCCATCTGAATCACACGCTCCTATACGGCTGTGAGGCCTGGGGCACTCTCAGTCACCATGATAGGACAAACTGCCAGAGCATAGGAGTCACTGAACACCAACTCCACTGGCTCGGGTATGTCATCAGGATGCCTCACGGACGCCTGCCATGTTAAGTCCTGTATGGACAGCTGCATCTGGGCTGTCGGTCTGCAGGTGGTCAGAGGAAGCCATGCAGAGACCCGCTGGAAACATTGCTCAAGAAACTTTGTATCGACTGCGTGAGACTGGAGCAAGCTGCCATCAAGTATTCCAACTAGCAAGAGATCTGTTCCAGAGGCACAGAACAGCTGGAAATAGGGGGGGGGGCAATAGAAAAGAATAAGGAGACCCAGGCATGCCTGCCCCCACTAACTCAGATGTCATATGGCCAACGTGCAATTGAGCTCGTGGTTCTACAGCCATCAAAGAACACAGGATTGATGAGGGACGTCATCATCAGACTATATGGACTACCAGCAAGCAAACAAGTCTCCCTGAATAAGTCTTTCTCTATTCCCATTGTATTTGTTTAGGAGAGAGAGAGAGAGAGAGAGAGAGAGAGAGAGAATATACATGCATTGATAAGTAAAGCAGATGGTGTTGGTTGTTTTTTTTGGGGGGGGCATTCACTGGCCCTTTTCAGAGGGTCCAGCCATTTCTGCAGGTGTGGCTGAAGGCCAGTAAGAGAGTTCTGAGAGGTGGCATGTACGCACATCCGCAGGCATAACATCCAAGTCCAACATGATCAAAGTGGGCACTGTTCTGCCTGCCCTAATCATAACATACCGTTAGCACAGAATAAACCAAGTGAAGGCAGGGGCGCCCCATTGGCTCACCTGGTCGAACACATACCACACAAGGTACACATTAAACATACCACATAAGGCTGAGCAGCGGCCCAGGTTTGAATCCGACTCAGGCCTTTTGCTGCATGCCATCTCCTCTTTCTCCCTGGCCATTCCCGTCTCTCTCCATCTACCTACTATCCTATCAAAAAAGGCAAAAAAAAATACTCCTAAAAATCAAAAAAAGAAGTGAAAGCCGGCAGCTTTGAAATAACTGGCAACAGCGAGATGCACGTCACACACTCGACGTGTAAATAAAGTGATGACCAGGAGACCCCCCATGTTAGAGAAGAGGAGTCAGAACGGCAAGGCCAACATGGTGACCGACCAGTCACTAGCTTATTTAGGGAAATCTGGCGTCAGAGCTCCAGAACAGATGAAACACATAATCGGTGATGGGGGCAAAATAATCAAAATGCCACACGATTTAGAGGAGATGCTTTGTAAGCATTCGATCATTTAAAATGCACCTTCGAAATAAACTGCCAGGAGAACCAAGAGATCGCCAGCGCTAACTGTCAGTTTCACCAAAATCGGAACCTCATTACAAAATCGAACAACTTCTCCATGTGTGTTTGTCCACACACTGGCTTTAATTTAAATCTTGCATTACCCTCTTTGTGTTATCTGACGTTCAGAATTACGGCCATTGCCGGATGTGATGGCACACTGCGTAGATGACGCAATCTTGTCCGGGATTTTATTGTAACACTCGAATGCGTTACTTCCGGCCGTGCAACGTTCTCCTCCGCCGGCTGTATATAAACAGCGTGCCCATGACCGGGGGAGGCATCAGTTTACAGAAGTGACCTCTACAAATCCCGCACCACACAGCAACCTGATTGAAAAGTGAGTTATCCTCTCTGGTCTTCAAAGATTCTCATTCCACCACGTGGCTTGGCTAAGAGTAGAATTTAAGTGATGTGAATCTTGTTTCGGGTAGGGAATCATCATAGATAAACTACAATTACTGCACAAACTTTTTTGATGTTTCTCTTTTAACTTTATGGAGCTTTTCTTAGCAGAGTGAAAACCCCCTTTTGGGTCCACTGAGAACAATGAACAAAAACCATCTCAGTACTAATGAGGAGCTTCATCAGCTTGAATACCTCACCTGCATGAAAGGGAACAACAAAGCCATATTCCAGGTAGGCTGGAAAAGGAGGAGGAGGATGTCACAGCTTGATCGGTGATGTTGGGAATGATTTCAAATTTCAAATGATTGGGAAATTGCAAATGTCAAATACTTGATATTATAGAAGGTGGGAGGACTGCTGTAGATTAGCATGCAAAATTCCTATTTTCACTGAAATCATCGTAGTCTTGCGATGAGTGATAATTAGTTGCAACATGGGAGCCCCGGTGGTCAGGACTGTTGCCTCATGGCAAGATGGTCCTGGGTTCAAACCCCCGGCCATCCCAGGTCCTCTCTGTGTGGAGGCTTCAAGTTCTTCCAGTGTTTGTTTGGGCTTCCTCCAGGTGCTCCAGTCACCTCCTGCCATTAAAAGACATGCGTAGGTTTATAATCCTGTCTGTCTACTAAGTTACGACAGCGAATGGAGAGTCAAAATGTGCCTCTGCTGCCAGTCGAGGGATAAAACGGCAAGCAGCGTTTGGAATTTGTGTTTTATTTATGCTGGCCTTTGATTTTTCCATCCCTAGGAGGACAGCAACTTTGTTATCTACAAAGGTACTACCCCCACGTGGCAGGCGGACAGCTCCGGCACCTTAGGAACACGACTCCTTTTGCAGGCAGATGGAAACCTGGTGATGTACAACGCGGACAAGAGACCGGTTTGGTCCACTAATACCTACAGCCCCAATGAGTCCAGTCATATGCGGCTGACTCTGACCGTTGAGGGCCACCTGGAGCTGGACAGGGATGGGAAACAAATCTGGACCTCCGCCAACTCCACTGGGAAAATCCTTTAAAGGCCATGAAGCTCAGGCAACATCCTGTTCAGAATAAGAATTTTGAATAAGATGTCCGTGACCGTGTATTGGCTTGTGGTACCATGGCAACCCCTTAAGGGTGCTTTCCGATGGGATCGATCTTTATCTCTGTCCAGTTTCTGATCCCCACCATTGCTGCAGATATTAAGTCGAGTCCAGTCGGATCAATTCTATATGTATAGCTCATAATCACAAATTACAAATGCGCCTCAGTAACGAAGCCCCCAGGCCTTACTGAACTGCTTCAGCACACTGCCCGTACATCAGCGCCGGAAAATGTTAACCATGAAAACCAAGTCTATCTATTGACCTGAATGGAAGCACATATAACAGAGCTCAGTAATACTTCCTCTGTAAGGATGCTTCAAAATGTTCCCTTTGTCAGCTGCCCTGTATGTCAATCGCTATGGAAACAGCCAAGTTAAATCAAAAATGTCCCGTTTTGAAAATAAAGAGGCTACAATATGTGTCACTGTCTGTATTCTGCCACATTAGTGTACCTGCAACACACAGTGGGGGTGCCAAAGGGGGTCCCCTCCTTCACGCACACTAGCCTATTGGGCGTTCAAATTGTTTTCGAACGCAGGAATCTTCTGAGGTGAGGATGAAACTGATCATCTCCTATATTCCTGACCACAGGATCTACTCTCATTATTGAAACACCAGCTTTCCACTTGATGCCACCAAAACAGGAAAAGCTTTTATTCTAAAGGAACACTAAGTCTTATTTTTCACAACTGCTCCACTTAAAAAAAAACACACAAAAAAACCAGCACAGGTTCAAGTCTTAAAATAAATATTGTGAAATAAATAAACAGCCATTATGAATGGATGATCAATGCTGATACCATAAAAGGACATGTCCTTTTATGGCATCCTGACATAATGGGGTGAGTCGGTCCAAAACTGCATAGCTGACCTGCGTGGCTTTTTAGCCAGTCTGCAACTTTGGGACACTGGAGGAAGGAATAAGAGATATGCTCACTTGAACATTCACACACACCCCCCAAAAAAATCAGAGAAAAATGATGTCACCGGATCACCTGGTGCTTATCTAGAAATCGTTTTATAGACTGAAACTGCCACAGAGTTGACATCAGAACTAGCTTGCCGCAGTTCCCCTCAGCCCGTCTTGCCAATGCAGCATGTGGAGGCTCCCGAGTGTCCTCCTAGTCCTGTACTGTCCGACCATGGACCCCGGGGTAAACTATACAGCCCCCCCCTTCTCTATGGACCGTCATCTTGTCGTAGTGCAGAAGCTTTTGCGGTCCCTGAGGTTCTCAGAGTAATGTCATCTGGAGCTATGCTCCTGGTAAGGTCGCCCATGGCACTAAGGTTCAGGGGGAGGTCCTTGACAAAGAGACAAAGAGCAATCCAACCAAGACCTCAATAGTGGAACTGGCAGAGGATGATGGCTGACTTTAGGGGAGCATCACAATGCTTGGGAAGGCTACAGCAGAAATGCCCCCCCAGTTGTCTTGGACTCCATGCCCCTGGATCCTGACCCAGATCTGTCAAGGACCGTGTGGTGGCTCTCTGTGCACCGATCTTCCCACATTGTACAAAATCCTGCACAGGCGTCCTCCCCCAGATGAAGAGGACGGTCATACTCCCTTTGAGTGACCGCCGATGATGATACAGCCCGCACACGCAGTCAGCCGCACCGAAGCTGTAGTAATTATGGCTCCTCATCACACGCCAACAAAGCTCCAACGTGCCCAGCAAGAGGACAAATATGCTAGCGCTGTGGAAAAAGCAACCCTTTTTGCCAGGGTCTGCCGCTCTGCCCCTGCTGCTGCTCCGGGCCCGCAGTCTGCAGGGGTTAACCCTTCACTCCCCATACCCATACACTCAGTGAGCTCTGCCCTTCCATCTTTTCAGACATGCACCGTGGTAGGGGACCAGGTGAGGATGTATCTCCTGCTATCTACAGTCCAGTGCTTCTTTACCCACTTTAACCTCTCTGCTCTTTGGCGGTGTCACATGGATGTGGCAGTTCAGGGGTCAACTTAGTGGGCACCCTCAGCCTCGCAGTGTGTTGTGGCAACAAAACCGTGCCTGACCTTTCATTTCCCGTGTTGCGGCATGGTGCTAACCTCACAGGGCTAGATCTCATCACCAGCCTGGGCTTCACATTCTTGGACAGCTGTGGAGCAGCCATTTTCCAGGTCAGCTGACCGCAGAGACAGGTACGGCCTGCACTCTTTTCAGGTTCGGGCTGCATCTCGGCTTTCACCCACCAGCCCCTCCTTCACACTTACATCCATCCGGTTGTTTAGCCATTCTGCTGCATTCCCCTGACACGGAGCCATGGAGTTTAAGTTGAACTGAAAAAACTGTTGGAGGCAGACATCATTTAGCCAGTCACCTTGGATCTCCCATTTGGTCACATCAAAGATGAAATCTGGGGGATCCGTGTGTGTGTGTTGATCTGAGGCCAGTTAACAAAGCCGTCATTCCAGACCGATACCTGCTACTCTGTAGAAAGATGAGTCCAAAGGCCTCCGGTGGTGTAGGGGGGTAAGACACCCATGTTCAGTGCATCTCTGTGTCATGCAGTCGGGTGTTTGAATGCCGGCTGAGCCGTATCCAACCACGGCCAGAGGTCCATAGTTAGTGGGTCATAATTGGCTAAGCCTCACATGGGTATAAGGGTTAGGTTGGATAAAGTATTCTGGGTTCACTAGTGTCCCCCTCTGGGTCGTCCAGGCCTCTTGGTTAAGTGAAGGGAAAGTACTCTGCTTCGTTCTCCTCTGACGGCCAAGCACTTTGCCCGCGAGACTGTGATCGGCAAAATAGTGAGGGCTAGTGGTCATGTGACTTGGAGGAGACACATGCTACGGATTCCTCCTTCCTGTCGACATTCTAGAGGGGTATCAAAGAGACTGACCCAGCAGTAGGTAACTCAGGGAATTCGAGTCGGACTAATGGGAATAACAATTAGAAAAAAAGGCTTGATATCTGTCCTGATGCCCTATGATGGGAGTGACCCTGTAACATCTGTAACATCTGATGTGTCATTCCTGAGCAACAGGCTCTAACAATGCTTTAAATAATATACAATATGTCAACTCATGAACAACTATAATGGGTATCAACCCTGGAAAGTAACAGTGGCACTAATAGTTACGAGTACGCCATAGACTATAGAGTGTTTATAAGTGACACGACCCAGTGGCCATCAAGGGAGGGAGGGATTGCGGGGTACACAAGTTTGCTCTTACAGGAAATTAATTAGACATGATTTAAGAGTGGAACAACAGTGCTGTATGTTATTTCTAATAGTGGCAGATAACAAGTAAACAAGTGGCTGGTGTTGGAGATAATAAAAGTACTTACAGAAATGAGGCTTAATGAGCAAAAAGAAAGGGGACAAAGGGTAAGAACCAACATTGGAGCCAACTCATAGACATTTGTAAGACAGAGCGTTCACTTCCAACCACCTATCTAAGGTAAAGTCACCTTAACTACCTCGAAGTACAGAGAGCATCCGAAAAATACCAAGTCCTTTTCCAAGTTCTTCTGTATGTTCTGCCTTTGTCTGTATGGGTTGCCACTCTCAGTGTGACATGCTGATGTTGATCACATCATTTTGCCCTGGCATTCATTTATAAGCAATCATTTCATACCATGGTGTGATTTTGCAAGAATTTCTTCTCTCTTTACTATGCAGCCTGGTTGTTTCACAGCAAGAGGGTCCTGGGTTTGAATCCCGTCCCAGGTCTTCTGGATATGGACTTTGCATGTTCTCTCCATTTCTACCTGGGTAACCTCTGGGTGCTCTGGATTCCTACCACTATAAAAAACAACAACATGCATGTTATGGTTAACACTCCTGGCTGTGCCCCTGAGCAAGGCAATAGGAAAAAGAACTGAACTGGACCAGCGCTGGAGATGCTGCAGCTCCTCACTGCTCCTATACAATGGGATGGGTTTAATACAGAGAACCAATTCATTATGTCTATGTACAATGGCAAAATAAAAGAAGCTTCTTCTTCCCAAAATGACAAAACACAAGAGGACGGAACAACCTTCCAAATAGTTCCTGCAATATAGAATCAAGTGAGCCACTCGTGCAAGCAGCTGAATATATAAACGAGATAGAAAACATGGAATGAGCAGTACTACTGCAGATATGTGGACCAAACTGATGAGATATGGACAAGTAATAAACTGGGACAGAAAAGAAGAATGAAGCAACTGATGCTGTAAGAATCGAGGCAGATTGACCGAAGACATGCAAAGCAAAACACTGCATGATGAGGCGTGATGTGCACCAGTAGGATTTTGTTAAATCTAGATAGTTCAAATGTTATTCAGTGCCAAAATACTAAACCGGCAGATGTTAGCTCGAAGTTGAGTCAGAAGGGCTGATGGGGAAGATATACTAATGATGCTGAAACAATTTGAATATGTTAGGATTTGCTGACACCTTTATAGTTTTGATGCTATTAATACTTACCACTCTAACAATACAGGAATATCTGCTCAATATTTTGTATGGCCTTGCTTAACCCGTGTTGACTGGTTTCATTTTTGAATCAACAATCAAACCCGAATGTAAAGCATCTGACAGACAGACAGTTAGAGAGACAGACAGATGACTGGACAGACTGATAGACAGATATGAAGAAAGACAAGCAGAAAAACAGAGGGATGAATGGAGAGAAAGACAGACAGTCAGACTAATGGGGCTGTTAGTATCCACTTCAGCCAACACGGCCTCATGAGATGAGACCATTGAAGCGTCAGTAAACAAAGGCCCTGCTGGCTGAGAGAGAGAGCCGAATAATATAGATCCACTTTCCCTTTTTAATGTCGATGACAGTTTTGACAGGGGAGCCAGGTGCTTCAGGATGTTTGAGAGGGACTCTTCACTTCCTTGTAAGCTTGTCTTTACCGGCCACAGAAGCTTAGAAAAGAGACTCAAAGGCTTTTCAGCTTTTTGTAAGGATCATAATGCATGCTCACACCATCATTCAGAATAAGGGCCTCATTGTTTGTGGCCTTGAGTTTTTCTGGCCGCAACTCCAAGTCTCTCCTTGTGAGGGCTGAAACACCCGCGGTGAGATTTGTTTGCTGGGTCTCTCGGCAAACAGTCTCCGTTTATCCAAATTCATGGAGATGAGGGGTGGTATAAAAAGTGAAGGACATTGGTGTCACTCGGGGACCTGGGGTGCTTAAGAGGAGCGGCTGTTCCCATCTGTGGGGTGCAATGAGGCAGCACTTGAACGCTTGGCGGGGAGCGAGTGGTCCGCCTTGCAGGGGAGAGAAAGCCACCCCTGTCCGTCATGCCATTATGGGGGGTGGGGTCATCCATGAGGAGGGGGAGGAGAAGGTGTGAGATGGACTTAGCTGTCTCCTGCCCAGGCCTCAGACCAACCCAACGCCTCGAGAATGAATCATCGAAGAGCCAGTTCTGAAAACATCAGGAGACTGACTTCACATGGCGTCGGTCACCTGTCCTGATGGGTTTTGTCATGACTGAGAATCGTTCCCTTCCACAGCTCCTCGCAGTTTTATGCTTTGAGAATAGTTCACTTTTTTGGGTAAGGTATTGTGCTTGGAGGTGCAATGTGTGAATTTAGTTAAAGAGATGATTGAATAATTTCTTTTTTTTAAAAAGGGAAACTAAACATCTGTGGGAAAGGTGCTGTTCAAAGAAACGTTTCCCCCGAAAAGAATCATCAAACTGCTCGTTCACTGTCAGGCAGTGTGTTTGGAAAAAAAAAGGTTTTGGTCTGAATTCCAACGTGAGAGCGGCTCCTATGTGGGAATGTTCACCTTAAAGGCCAATTCAATTTCTTAGTTTGAACAGGTCCAAATCTAATTGGCTGCTGAGGAATACATTCCCACATGGGAGCAACCCTCATGTGGGAATTCAGACCACAACCATTTTTTCACAAA
>OMLC01067036.1:0-13368 GCA_900302585.1 Regalecus glesne | reverse complement strand
GTTAAGAAGGTTCCGTTTTATGGAATAAACAATAATAAAGTAACTAAATGACTGAATCGCTAATACATATTTGGAGTAAATTCCCTGCAAAATAAAGGTGAGTTCTGGCTAGACTGAGCAACCCCTTGACTCACTCACCTCACAAAAGGATGCTCACCTTCATGGTATTTTTGTATTGTATATGTATTTATTCAGCCTTTAAAATTAGAAATGATATTTGCGCTTAGTGCATTTATCCAGTGTTCTGTGCAAATTTAGTGCCAAATTCCATAAAATTCTGGAAATATAAGTAGTTTTCCTTTTCTTTCCGATGGTGCTTGCCTTTTTGGTCCGTTGTTGTACTTTTAAAGGGTCAACAGACCAAATTAGGTTTTGCTGAAGTTTGTATTTAATATCACCTTATTGTGCTTCATTCCCATGACAGACATTTTATGACACTGAAGTTTGCATTAGAGAGGCTTTGCATTATGGTTACCATGGCTTATTAATTTCTTTTTTATTGTCACAAGATTTGAGAGAGAGGAAGATGTTTCCAGAGTCAGCAGGAGAGAAGGAAGTGTAGTAGTGTGGAGGTGAGAGTCAGAACTTTGATTGTTGGACCAATGACTGGTAAAGGGAGAGAGCTAGCTGATATGATGGAGAGTAGGAAGGTAGACATACTAAGTGTGGAAGAGACCAGAAGTTCGGGGAGTAAAGTCAGGAGCATGGGAGATGGGTTCAAACTCTTCCACCATGATGTGGATGGGAGGAAAAATGGGGTAGGGGTAATCCTAAAGGAAGAGTATGTCAAGAGTGTGTTGGAGGTGAAGAGAGTGTTAGATAGAGTGATGGGTATGTAGCTGGAAATAGAAGGTGCAATGATGACTGTTATCAGTGCGTATGCCCAGTAGAAAGAGTAGTGGAACCCAGGGCAAGACGGGAGGTGATGACTAGTGAGCAGCGGTTTGGTATCATGCCAGGAAAGAGCACCACAGATGCTTTGTTTGCTTTGAGACTGCTGATGGAGAAATATTGAGAAGGTCAGAAGGATTTACATTTTGCCTTTGTAGCTATACGGAAAACACACTTTTGATGGACATGATGAAGGACATGATTAGGAATGAGTGTATTAGAGGGACAGCTCAGGTTGGACAGTTTGGAGACAAAGCAAGAGGAAAGATTGGGTGTATTGAATATGGAGCTGTTAGACAAGAGGAAAAGAGGGGGTTTATCGATGTGGTGGTGGAGGACAGAGGTGGCTGATGTGACAGAGGAAGATGGAGAAGACAGGAATAGATAGAAATCGATGATCTGCTGTGGCAACCTCTAATAGGAACAGTCAGAAAAAAATGTACACATCAAAGATATTAATATTTTAATCTCTAATGAGCAAAACCAGTCAATAATAAATGTTCTCTGTATGTGAGATAAGTGATTTTTTCCTGTCATTTCTGCACATTGAAAACAAAGAAGAGACATGGTGTCACCCAGTGGATGCCTTTAAACATTACCATTTATTCAGCTTCTTTGTTGACATGACGTTCCAAGAAATATATTTTAAATCATTCGAGTAAAATGATTCCTATTTCATAAAATCAACATGCCAAATTATTTCAGTTTGTGTATTTTTGACAAGCTATATAGCAAACAAGGATCATGTATGGTTTTGGAGCCAAATCATTGATATCAATAAATAAATAATAACTTCTAGGAAACCACCGATGGTAGGGAGATTGTTCAACAAATAAGGAATGAAATAATCTAATAATTCCTGTGTGTGTGTTTTGAGTTGGATCATGGTAAGATGACATTTCTAAATTGTTTCACATTTGTAAAGCTCGACACACCCCTGATGAAATTTGCCTTGGGTGTTTTATTTTGGGATGCACAGGAATGCTTTGAAATTCAAACTGATATTTGCGGTTGGATTTTTAATTGACACTTCATTTTAAATATCAGAGGAGGGACGCGCGTGGTAGCTGTGGTAGAGCATGCACTCTGGGAACTGACAAGCCAGATGTTGCAGGTTTGAACCCACCGCAGGGCATCAGGAAGGGAATCTAGCCTTAATCCCCCAAGCTCCTACTAAATCCCTGTCCACCCCCAGAGCATGGAGACCAATAGTGACATGTAAAATGGGCCTCTCATTGACTGTATTCAAACCTTGGAACAATGACAGATATCTATCAGCATATCTATTGAAGTTCTGAGCCAAAATGCAACTGCGGGCACAAATTAGTAATGCACAGATGTAAAGCTGTGCACCAAGGCATTTAAAATGGATAATTTATGTGACTGGCATGTCAATATCATGAGCCGAGACCATATAACACATTTTAGCTTCAAGCTTTGCCAAAGAGTGAGCCACATCTTGTATTGCACGCTCCCACATAGCTACTAGTAGAGACCGATAGCAAACACATTATCTTCCACATTACACAACTTCATACCTACGCATATCATATTTTCCTTGGCTGACATATACACTCACTACAGCTTTCCAAAGCAATGCAAACCAATCAATACAACTATAAAATTAATTTATCTATTTATCCTTCTCTATAACGTGAACTATTACAGAAATACTGCAAATACCAACATCCTAATTCCAGATGTTCCTATGATGACAAAATAAAATGTGAGAAGTACAACACTTTACTAGATGTTCTCTATTTCATGTCTAATAAGGTGCAGAATGCTCTTCCCTAAACAAATACTTAACAACTTGGTACATCACTCTTGTCTCACTGAAACACATCACTGGTTGTTAACATTCATCGGGACAGGAAAACATTCTTGAATTCAGGAAGGGTTACATTCAAAGTTGCCTGTTGATAGTCAGCCAAATGGATTGCCCTGTTGATGATACACTGACAATGTCAAGAAGACCACCTCGACGCCGACATCTTCCTTGTATCACAACCATCTATCTGTTTTCTCAACCTGGTTTGTTCCCCTCAGGTCTTACTCGCTCTGTCTGAACGCCAGTTGTCTGTGGTCTAAGGGAGAGCCATGGCCTCCCGCTGGGTGCTCCTGGAGTCGAGGGTGCACCAGGCCAGAGCCGGGCACCTTCTACCCCGCTGCTCCCAAGCCTTAGCGCATCTTGTAGTCATGGGATATGGCTGCATCACACAACTGCCCCTTGAAGTCCAGCTCGAAGGTGAAGTCCAAGTCACGCTACATGAGAAGAGGAAAGGAAGAAAAAGTCATGCTCATTCCACCATAAGAGGTTCAGAGCAGCCATGTAGGAATTAGAGCATCAAGCTTCACATCTTTCCATTTGACCTGTCAGCTGGAAGTTGTGTTGAGTGAGTGCATCTATACATGCTATTTGTATCAGGCTTGGTGTGGGCGGGGGGCCCTTCCATCCCAGAGACGGAGGAAAGGACACTAGCAAGGTCACCTGTAAAGTCTGATGGGTTTGGTTTGGAAGTCACTGCGGTGCTGCTAGCCCCCTGATTCCCCCTCTCCAACACAATAAACGTGTGATCTACCAGGGGAAGCACACATGTTCCGTACCCAGGCTGATGCATTTATATACATCTGTCAATGCCAGCTCATGCTGAACTCAAAGCCTGCATTGATCTGCCTGGAGATGGAAACAAAAAGGGAAAATATTTTTCTGGGGTATGGCTTGAAGTATTTTTACACTGCTTCATCCAAAAGCCTGTGCCTGTGTTGTATTTTTCCACATATTCTGTACACAGTGTAATATTAGAATGCAGAACAGTCATGTTTTCTGTGCCCAGTACTCACAATATTTTTTTCATTGGGCCTCATGGCAATACTGCCAACGATCTCCTCTCCTCTTCGAACAGTCAGGTAGTCCTCCAGGTAAAACACTGTCTGTTTCCAGTGAGTGTAAGGAGCATCGGGGGCTTGGAAACATAAAAATACAATGAAGAGCATCCAAGGAGACACATACATATATATAATTTCTTCAAGGAAACCGCCAATGGAGGGGAGAGTGCTCAACAAATAAGGAGTGAGATGATCCTTTTATATCAAGTGATTTTTTCAATCTTGGGCAGTACAAACTTGTTTCAAGCTTCACACAATCATCAGTTGCATCATCATAGCTTCTTTCATGATGATTGTGTGAAGCACAAAACAGGTTTGTACTGCACAAGATTGAAGGAAGGGAGCAGTTAGGGGTTCAGTGTCCAGCTCAAGGACACCTCGACAGGCTTTCTTCATGACTGGAGATCAAACCTGCAACCCTCCGATCGCCAGACGACCCCTCTACCCGCTGAGCTATACCGACCCATGTAACCGGTACACGCATTCAAGATTTTTGAGAAGACTTGAGTGTCCTATGTCAGAGCATTATGTATAACGAAGGGAGCATAACAATCCCTTGTATGTCTTCATTAGACATCATGCTAAACTAGTGTTTATTGACTCCTCTGCATTTCATACAGTCCAGCAAACCACTCTTTTAGACAGAATCATCAATCCTGGACTTCGCGTATGTAAAAGACAGAGTATTGTATTCCTCCACTCGTCGCAGCATGATCAATCTGTCAGTCAGTCACTGTGAGGGACGGGGTTGTGCAAATCCTGTCTATGTTTACCTTCACATTCGTTTTCATGTCTAACAATAATACAGCTTCCATTGTATTTGCATGTGTTTGGATTGTAATGCCTGATAGCAAAGCCACTGTAGGTCTTACAAGGGTGTTGTCGCACCAAATTATTAAAGGTTATGGAAATGTTACAATCCGAGTCATATATCAAAATCTCTTTTATTCAGCACTGTACAGCACTTGAGTCCACTTGAACTGGTAATGTAAGATGGCAGTACTGGGGTTAAAGGTAGACAGTGGTGACTCCATAGCTGTCTCAATGTGAATGTGTTTTGCTACTACAGTGTGTGTGTGTGTGTGTGTGTGTGTGTGTGTGTGTGTGTGTGTGTGTGTGTGTGTGTGTGTGTGTGTTAGAGGGAGAGATCATCTTAACAGCTTCAGCTGGACCCTGCTGATAGCCGACACCCCAACCCCAAAATAAATGTGCGCTCCCTCCATTGTCCTGATCATTAAACGATCGCCTGCCTTGGGCCAAGAGGGTCAATACCACTTTAATCAAATTTCATTCAGCTGTCCCGGCCCAGCTCTGTGGCTCGGCCTTTATGGACAGAGCCTTTGTGCACTCCTAGATAAAAGAAAATGTCGATCAGGCGGGCCACAGCGTGCACTCTGAAGGGGTGTGCCCCGTTTTTGATGGTATTTCTAAAGGTGGAATGGCATTTCCTCTCAGTGGCAGAATTATAATCTTTGGCCCCTGCTTCTGTTTTCTTTCTCCAGCTTGAGGTCTGTGTTTTCCTGATACTGCTGTTCTCCAGGACTGTATGGGAAATCAATGGGCCCGTGCTGACCCTTCATCCTTCAATGAAGATGCCATATTGCAGAGCTGTGCCAAACATGGAGGCACTGGGTGAGTACTGCAACTGATGCGACATGTTTTATTATAATTAAGGTAGATTAATTCAATTATGTTCAGGGTTTTTTTTTCTATTTTTCAAAAGGTAATTATATATCCGTATAGTAATACCATGATAGGGGTCTATTGGAGAGGGGTCTGTTTTAAGTGTCACAATTAGTCCCCATGTTGTGGGTCTGGACATGAGTCTAGAGTTTAGGGGATTACGGCCATATGTCCTTCCAGATACCCCTCAGTGGGATCAAACCTGCAACGTCTGCCTTTGAGGCTCTACTGCTGAGCTGCTACCCCCCAATAATCCCATAGCTTCCGTAATGAAAAGTCAAATTTATATAACATCCATTCTAAAGTTTTTATGGGCAAATATCAAAACAAATATTTCAGTTGTAGAAACCGAAAATCCAAGTTTTGTACTTTCCTCTGAAGAAGATGACAAAAATCCCTCTGAGTTATTTTCTTACGAGGTTTTCCATCAAACCTCCACTTGGGGTCAGTCACTACCAGATCTCAGCACTGCACCCATCCACCACTGGCAGTTCATCCCAGTCCAGACCGCTCTTTGGATCAAACACGAACCAGCCTTGGCCTCTTGGCAGGGACATTCCTTTTGTGACACCGGCCTTCAGGCCTTATCACAGACCGCTCTTAGAAGCGATAATGAGTCTGTGAACAGAGATCCTCTTGACATCACTTTACGAGGGTCAAAACATCCCCATCACCTGATAAGAGCCAGCGATTGGCAAAGCATCACATCATCTTACTGCCAGTGAACATGCAGCTATTAATGCACTGCAAGGGCACAAGCTTTCCTCCACTTACGTAAACAGGTCAAGGTAAAGCAAGGAGTCGGACATCCTACCGGTGGAGAAACCCGTCTTCTTGTGACACTTTGTGAACTCGATGTTGAAGTAAGTGACCAATGCATGAATGTAGTCATTCCTCTGAATCTGCAGGCAGAAGGCGGAGCTGAACGAGAGGTCCTCGGTCTTTACCGTGTAGATGTCCACCTCCTGTTGAGTAACAAAGAAAAAAACCATAGGGTTCCTAAGACATTTGGATGCCATACTTAACACGCTGCATTGGTCTCACGCTGCTTCCCCCAGCCTTAGCGTGTCATGGATGAGCTCGATACGGTCTGATTTATTGGCTTCATTAGATCACTTCTAACAAGGCTACTGTAATTCTAAATGTGATTAACAGTCACATACACTATCTGTCCCCTCCCGCTGCCTCAATTGTTTTAGAAAACAACGGTTTCTAACTCAATTTCTCACAAATTGACACGCAGTCTCATGTGGAGCTGTGCCGTCTGTGTAGATTCAGGGATGGAGGGGCCGGGTAGCAACTCCTCCATAATGTCTTGATGCATGCTCATCAAGGACTGGGATGAGAGCCAACACGTCAGGCCAGGACTCTGCAGTCTGCACCATTCTGCAGGCTCGTGGCCACTCTTTAAGGATGAGGATGTTCACATCCTTGATGGGGAGGAATGCTGGTTTGAGAGTGGGGTGAAAGAGGCCATCTATCTTTAGAGGGAATGGCCACCATTGAATAGGGGTGGGGGCCTGAGAGGACATCTGTCGTCTTCTTACAATGCTGTGATTGCAAATAGTCTATGGTCCTCTGTGAATAGTCCTCATTACCACTGAATATGCAGTTGATGACCAACTTGCATATGAACCCAGCCTATTGTGGTGTGGTACGGATGTGTTGTTTATAAGGGTGGGGGGGTGCTTGCAGTGAGCTCAGAGTCAAGAAGTCACCTGTTTAAGTGACTCAAAGTTTCTGAATTGAACTGATTCACCGTTTTGTTAGCCCTCCATGTGTATCTTTGTCTACTTTCTCTCACCCTTCGCCTCGTAACCTGTCTCTTGGCATTGGCAACGCTTCGACCCAGTGCAAAAGCTTCTATTTCAGAATGCTCAACTCGTACTTTCGTGGGTAGAGCAGTTGTCTGGTGATTGGGAGGTTGCAGGTCCGATCCCCGCACCTCCACAGAGGCGTGTTGAAGTGTCCTTGTGCAAGACACTGTTCCCCTAGCTGCTCTGCCCTGTGATGGACTGGTGAGCCGTCCCACCTTTCGCCCAATGAACCTTGAGATGGGCTCCAGTTCCCCCATGACCCGACTTGGGATAAGCAGTTGATGATGGATGGATGGATGGATGGTGGGAAGGATGGAGTTTTGACTCAGGATTACTCAACTATTACCAGTATGTAACGGTAGCGTCTCAATTCAACATGTGCAGTCAATGCTAGCCCTCCTTCAAATGATGACCTCAAAGGAGAAATACACTAATTTACAACCTGTCCATCTGCAGCAGGGATAAAACATGAGAAACACCTGCATTTGAGCCCAATTACTCCTGCATCTCTGCAGCAGCAGGGAAACCGAGATGTCTTCCAGCCGCCAAGTGACGAATCATGATGCCAGTTGGTGGCTGGAGAGACTAAAGCCTAGCAGGGTTTTTAGTACTCTACTACAAACAACACACATCCCTCATTCTCTACACTAAGTTATGTTTCTGACAGTGGAAACAACATCCCACATCGCAGAGGGCTCTATGGACAACCTTACTGTGGCTTGTGTGCAATGTATTCTGGTAGCTGTCAAGGCTGTGGGAAAGACTCTATGAGCGGGAGAACTCTGACATCTCTATCTATACAGTGTTCAGGGAGGAATCTACTGCTGCAGTCCACTCATCAATACTGACTGCACCTCGCAGAAAACCCATCGGTGATCCTTTATCTTTCTGTTCCCCATAACGTCACTCAACAGTTGAACTTCCAATCCGTGACAACGTCCTTGTTCCTGGGGACATTTTATCTTCTTTCAGATCCTGATCAAATCTGAGATCCATATTTACATCCCACGATTAGTCCCAATGTTGGGAGGGTGAACATGGATTTAGATGGAGCTTGGGGGATTGAAGCCGGATGTCCTCCTGACGCCCCACAGTGGGTTCGAATCCGCAGCATCTGGCTTGTCAGTTTCCAAAGTGCGCGTTCCGTCACTGAGCGACCCCAGCCCCCCCCCCATCTTCTGATAAGATGAACCCCTAAAAAGACCCTGAGAAATGACTCCCAGAAAGTGCTCACTGAGCAGAAACGCTAAAACCAGGCAGAAAGAACCAGACGGTATGAACGTCCACCACATGAAAGATGTAATATAAAAATGGAAGCTTGCAGGAAGCACACTGGTCACCTAGTTTAACCGTGAGGGACCAAGCCAAACAGGCTTTTGAGGGGAGAGCAGGGAGAAATGGAGCGAGGACACCTGGCTGGACAGGAGAATTAAAGCTGTAGCAAACTTCAGCGTCCAGGTGCTACAGTCAGAGTCTTTCTGGGTCTCTGATTGTCTTCTGGTTCCAGTTGAGACTTAAACCTCCCCACCCTGCAAGGTGATGGGAGGGAGATGGGAGGGCTTGTGGTTCCAACAAAGAGTGTAAAGGAAAGATGATGGAAGGGCTACTGTAGGACAAATAAAAGGGAGGAGACTTCACCATGAAAAATGAAAAGAGATCCCTCCTCTGTTGCTCTCCCTGAGGTTTCTTTCTATTTATTCCTCCGTTTCTTTTTAAGGGAGTTGTTCCTTATCTGATGTGAGGGTCTAAGGGCAGCACGTTGTTTTAGCATAAAGCCCACTGAGGCACATTTGACATTTTTGATAATGGGCTATACGGATAAAATTGACATGGCTTGAGTTGGAGGGGGGATCATGGTAGCTCAGGGGTAGAATCCGCACTTCGGTAACTAGAGGCTGCAGGATCAAACCCACCATGGGGCATCAGGAAGGGTATCCAGCCTTAATCCCCCATGCCTGCCCTGGATGGGCCGGCGACCTGTCCAGGATGTTTTCTGCCTTGCACTCAATGAGCACTGGGATAGGCTCCAGCATATATGCCACCCAACTTCAGATAAGTGGTTAGCTATGACATGATATGACATGACTTGACTATTCGTTTACACTGGCAACAATACTACTTCTACTATTATTATTATTATTAATAATAATAATAATGATAATAATAATGGTACACAAAGGGAGCATGTAAGTACAAAATGGAAACGCACTTGCTTCAGAGCTGACAAGCCAGAGGGTGTAGGTTCAAACCTATTGCAGTTTATCAGGAAGAGCATCAGGCCTTATCCCCCAAGCCCCCTCTTAGCCCGTGTCCACCCCCACAACATGTGGACTAATTGTGACGTGTGAAACAGACCTCTCTAGAATGTAGAAATGCTAGATTTAGCCACCAGGCTAGTTTTCCTCTGTTGTCCGAATCAGTTAGGGTTTCAGTGTCTTGCTCAAAGACACACTTTCCAAAGGAACTGGGGATTGAACCACCAATCTCCTTACTAGTAGACAACTGCCCTACCTCCTGAGGTATACGGCCCAAAGTGCTTTATCTCGATGCTTTCCTTCTCCCACCTCATGGTACTCTAAATGTTTTGTATCCCTTTATCAGAAATGTTGCTAATAGCTTTTGAATTACTTTCTAGGATTCAACTTGTAAATCCCCCTTGTTCAATAGTGTCCATATTCTATAGCAGTTTGATTGCAGTCATAGGTGCTACACTGAGTGAGGTTAGACAACTTGAGTGAGCTCATTCAGTTCTCCAGTCAAAGGGGCAAACTCTTGCTGGTTGGTTATCACTGCCGAGATACTCTGTGCTTTTTCCAAGTATCCACTAAAGACTGCAAGCGTCTGCAGCAGCTTCCTCCAAATCCAACCATCCACTGTCAACCGCTTATCCAAAGTCAGGTTTCAGAGCCATGCTGGAGTCTATCCCATGGGAGACGCTCGGGCTGGGTCATCGCTCCATCCTAGGGGTTGAGCACTTAGGGGTTTAGTGTCTTGCTCGAGGACACCTTGACACACTTTTTGCAGCAACCGAGGATCAAACCACCAATCTTCCAATTACCAGATGACCTCCTGAGCTAGGCCACCCCTTCCTCAAAATGCATGTTTTCAAAGAGAAAGCCCCCTGTTTCTATTATGCTCAACAATCATCAGCATATCCAAGAGGCGGCATTGAAATCATGGTATAACCACATGTCAGAGTCAGACAGTGCTGAGCTGAGACTGGGTAGATCGGTTGAATCAATAGCGGCGACGAGAGGGATCACCACGAAAAAGAGCACAGCGATGCTGTCTAGACGTGGTGCCATTGACATGCATGGCACAGCCGTTCAGCCTTGTCCATGCGGTGAAGGACACAGACAGGATAATAAGCCAGTGGTCTCAGGCCGCAAGGTTGTTTTCTTCCTCACACACATAATGTGTCGTACCGCATGCTGCTGGAGACCCGCGGCTGCAATAAATGTGTGAATGTGTGTTTTCCCCCCTGCACACATGTTTGTAATTGATCTCGCTGGTCTTTCCCACCACGTCAGCATTCAGCATTTGAACATGTTAACAGCCTATGGTAATCCACATGGCCAGTTTTGCTGTCACGGTGTGTGCATTGGCCAGAAGGCAGGGAGGATCAGATGAAGAACATCTGGTCAACCATTCACATCTGCTTACGCTTAATCTCACGGCCTGCGCCATTACAATGAGGAGGGAAGAGCCACATTTGTGGATGATAATGGGGTGCTAGTAACGATGATGATGATGAGTTATAATGAGAATATACTATCTGTGGACCGTGTCCAGGGGGAAATATGTGCACTGTTGAGATTCACTGTTGCTTTATTTGTCCTGGGGAAAATTTATGGTGGACATAAAGGTTGTCTTGTAAAAATTCGTGCATTATGGTGCAACGAGAGATAAAGTGCATAGCACGGACAAGTGCGGACATAAATTCCATTCAAATGCGTGCAACACTACCCCTCATATCACATCCTCCTTATGTCCTGAGTTTAGGAGATTCACTGACAGAGGGATGGAAGAGGTTTTATAACTCTTCTTGGTGGTTCAGTCCCCGGTCCCTGCAGAGATGGCGTCGAGTTGTTCTTGATCGAGACACCGAAACCCTAAATACTCAGCTGTTGGGATGGTGGGGTGACCTGTTCAGGGTGTCTTCCACCTTTCACCCAATGAGCACTGGGATAGACTCTAGTGTGGCTCCATTACCTGACTTCGGATGAGCGGTTGACGATGGATGTATGGAAGAAGGTATCTTTTCCCGTATTTAATTGGAACCCTGTAGCGTCTACCTGATGGGAGTAGTTAATATTCGGAACACAGGACAACGAGGTATACATCGCTCAATCACAATTAAAACACAACTCATGCAGCAGCAGCAGCAGCAGCAGCACAGTTGTCAGGGATACCCAAAGGGCAGTGCCATCGGAAGCGATTTGACAACGCAGACATTTTAAGGAGTTTTTGGGCAGTTGAATTATGCATAGCACACAAGCATGCTTCCCCCTCCTGTGTCCCCTCAATGGCTGTGATATTTTCCATATGCAAATCCAAAATGCTGATAACTCCTATATCTGCTGTGTCACTTGAGGACCTTCATCTAACCATCAAGGCCAGAATATTAATTTGAGTCTTTGCTTAGTCAGCGGGTTCGATCAGCCCAACAGGACCTCTGAATGGGTAACAGAGAAGAGGGCTAGGGGGTATATAGAAGACAGCATTCTGGTTAAGGGAATGCTCCGCCAGCATCTCTTGTTTCAGCGGGGGAATGGATCACGGGAGTGCTTTAGCATTGCACATAACATCTTTTAATCCACTCTTCCTCATTGCCTCTCTGACACGCCATCAGTAGCATTAACCAGTGTGTCAGTCGACATCTGCATGCTACTAACCTTCACCAGGCAGGAGTTGGTCACCACCTGTTTGGGATCCACGATGTCCACCAACGGCTCCTTCATAGCCACATTACGGATGCAGGTCATATCGAAGCCATACACGTTTTCCCACCCTGGAAGACACGGTTTCAAGAGGTCAGGTTCCCAAAACCCTGAATCATGGCTTTAAAAAGGACTGACAGCCGATTGTGTGATTGCAGGAAGGTCGGGATGACAACAAATCGGCGATGAAGTCTTCCAACCGACCCGTCTGCTAGCAAAACAGCTGTGGGGCTGCAGCTAGAAAAAGAACACAATTTGGAAGCATTTTCGCATACTTGAACTCGCGTCAGAGAACAGTCCGGCTTGTCGCTTGGTGCGAGTATCCAGTTTGAAGGAGAAGCCCTTATTATATTTTTAGACAGTTTGTGTACACCGCCCTGCTCAAATTGAGTGTCCCCTTTTGTCTTTCATTCCTCTGCCCCCTGGAGGAGTGATCACATGAATTATTCACAGGCTCCTCAAGATAGCATCTAAGCAAGTGATCTCTAGCATGTTGGGAGGATGGTGATAACGGGCGGGTCATAAACTCTCAGAATGTTGTAACACACGATTTGCCAAAGGCGGCACATGAGCTCGACTAGCGCTAATGACCGCACAATGCTCTTATGATGCTAAAGTTCCCCGGGAGAGTATTCTCATACGATCCAAAAGTCATCTCGGGCCATCTTCCCACATAATTGGAAGCCTGTGGTCTAAATGTGCACTTGCCTCCCCCATCATTGTTCTCTGGTCACATCCAAACTCTACCCCTTACAGGACAATGGCTGAGAAAATTGGCCACGTCTGGACATCATTATGCAGACTGTGAGTCAAAGCATGATGGTTTTGGCCTGAATGTTGTGTGGCAGATTGTGTTCCCGTAACTCCATATCTATCGGGGTGTGTGCGAGAAGGGAGGTCGGAGGGCAATTGCTTGGTCGCTGGGTGTTATCAAGGCTTCTGCATTGTGACAACTCTGTTTTTGGCTCTGTCCTATCTCTGTGCATCCTGCAGTGGGGGTTGAAAAATTGCCTGAAAATCTCCTGGAGTGCTAAGAGTGGGCAGGCATCCAGACGGAGAGGCTTGTTGAGTTTAAGTATTGATTATTACGTCCAATGAGGACAGAGGAAAGTTCAAGTGCATTAGCCATGCTCTTTCTCTGCATGTAT
>OMLC01067035.1:0-13786 GCA_900302585.1 Regalecus glesne | reverse complement strand
TTCAGGTCAAATCTATTGAAGAATAATTTCAGATTGTTCACCCACATTTGGTCCCCAACAGCCTGGGACTTTGATTTTTTGTGGCCAGATATGACTTTCAGGCCTCTCCAAACTCATCTAGTTTTGTTCTGCTGCCGTTTATCCTCCACCTTCCTCTTGTAGCCATTCTTGCTTTCTCTGATATTTCTCCTCAGTTGCTTTTGCAAAGCCCTCAGCTCCTTATTTCCTGACTTAAAGGCCCTCTTCTTCTCCTTAAGGAGGGCCTTTATATCGGGATTAATCAACAGTTTGTTGTTTAAAAAACCACCATACACTCCTGGTGGGTACAGTGTTTTCCACACAAAAAGTATAATAGTCTGTGAAACAGTCAGTGAGACTTTCGATGTCCTCCCCATGGCAGCCATATAATTCCTCCCACACAGTTGTTTCAAAACATTCCTTAAGAGCCTCATCTATCTCATTGGACCATCTCATCATCGTGCGGGAGACAGACAGTTGCCTGTGTACAACAGGCTTGTAAATAGGTAGGGAATGAACCAGGTTGTGGTCAGATCTACCAGGGGGGCAGGGGGATGATGAGGTATATGCTTCCTTGGCGCTGGCATAAAATAAGTCCAGTATTTTATTGTCTTTAGTATAGCATGTCACATACTGATTTACATTTGGCAGAATGAAGGATGGAGAGGCATGATTAAAATCCCCAGAGATAAGAACAAGGGCTTCTGGGTGTTGTGTCTGTAGCCTGCTTGTAGCAGAGAGGAGCAGCTCACTGGCTGACTCCACATTAGCAGGAGGAGGAATATATGCTTCTATCACGATAACATGCAAGAATTCCCACGGCAGGTAATGAGGTCTCATGCCGATGGCTAAAAGCACGATGTCCTTGCTTCATAGTAACTCTTTGATAGTGATGTGTCCAGAGTTACACCATCTAGCATATCTCAGTAAATCTCACAATATTCCCTCTGATGCCTGGTCAGCGTCGCCAGCTCATTCATCTTATTAGGAAGAGATCTCAGGATGGTTCCCAATGATAATGGATGGGAGAACGGTCTATACCTTCTTCTCCTGGAACAGCCTACAGCCCCGGGACGACACCCCCGTCTCCTCTTCTTTAGCTCACGGGAAACATTGGGTCTCTCCTCGGGCAGCACCACTGTGCTAGGGAATGCTAACAACTGCTCCCTACCGTAGACAATAGGGCCATGGCTGTACACAGGTTCTCCAGACGTAAAAAGCATAAGGAAGGCCAAAGCAAACACGATGACTTTGGTCTCCATAGTTCCCGGGATCAGTCAAAAAACAATAGCACATCAAAATGCAAAAGACATTGAAATAAATACTGAAGAAAAAGAGGAAAAGGTCAACAGTGAGCAAGAGCTGCTGCAACTAGCTACTGCCCTCAGTGCAGCGCCATCTTGAGTACTAATCACATAGTGATAGAACACACAACTGTGAACCAACTACTTCTGTCATAGTGAATGAAGAGTGAGTGAAATTCAACAGGGGTGTTGTGGTGCAAAGGACATTGTAATTGTTTTTGATCCTTTCAATTTGTGTTTGTCTTAATATACATGAATTTGCTTACAATGGGTGATTTGCTTTTACACTGTGTTTTTTCACAAGTGCTGTGCCAAGTATCTGAATATTTTCATTATGTGGTTGCAGTGTTCTGAAAACTGCTGCATAGGATTGCAATAAAAATTATGTAACTTTATCTGCACTCAAAACAAGATTATTATCATGTCATGTCTTTGTCAACCATTTTTTCAAAGTCGGGTCGGGGATCTGCTGGAGCCCATCCCAGTGCTCACTGGGTGGAAGGCGGAGAAACCCCCTGGACAGGTCGCCAGTCCATCCCAGGGTAGGTGTGGGTTGCTTAATCATTTTAAAGTAATATTAAAGCAATGTTGCTATCATGAAAACATGCCACCATTGTGGTGTCTAACTTGTTTGCTGTACCGATAAAATGATATGTCATGGGACCTCTCCCATCTACCTCCTGGATCACCTCTCAAATGGAAGTCTGAGACATCATCGTTTACAAATGAAGCACCCATTTTAAGAAAAATTGGTTTCTTTCAAACTCTTTGTGCCATCTATTTGTCAAACTCGTCAATTTATTACCCCCCTCAAAAAACAACACATCCCATTTATTGGTTCTAGGCTTTTAAATTAAAAAAGACCTAGATCAAACTTCATCCATCCATCCATCATCAAGTGCTTATCTAATGTTGGGTCGCAGAGTCATGCTGCAGCCTGTCCCAGCGCTCATTGAGCAAAAGGTGTGGACACAGAAAAATCGACACACTTTTTGACAATTTGTGTTAAAATAAATCACCAAGTCCATTTGGATTTAAATCTACTTCAGATTTATGTGGAAACAAAAGGGGACAGTTTTAATGAACTGTCCAGTTGCAGTAACCACCATCTACGTAGTAGTCTTGGTGGAATGGAACAAAGGCTACAACTTAACTGTATCCTTTTTTTAATCTTGGAAAAACAAGAGTTACTCACTGATATGACGTCAGTGTCAATAGGGCTCATCTCCACCACATTGGCATGGTATGGCTCATCTCTCCATAGGGGGGCATTGTCGTTAATATCCAGAATGGTAATATTGACCTTAAGAAAGGGAAATATAGAAAACTGTTGTCATTTGCTAATTACTGCAGTATCCATCTTAAAATCCAAGTACTACCTGTAATACTTCCAGAGTAGACAAACGTAACATCAAGCTTAAAGGAGCTGCATGTAGCTTTTCAAACCTCCTCCACCACCATTTCCAAATGTTTGTATCCTTTAAGTCACTGTTGCATAGACAACCAAATTTCCGTTTATTAGCGATCTGGCTACTCCACAAAGCAAGAAACAACTCTTAAGAATCCCATTTTGACCAAGAAATCCTGGTCTCAGTTCTACACTAAAAACAGAGTAAACCATTCAGTAGTATTGATTAGCAGGCAGTTTGTGTTAATTACTGATCCAGTATAAAGAATTCCAATTGAATGTTGATTTGGAATCCTCTCAAGTCCAGTGTTGTATTGAACTCTGTTTCCCTGTTGAGATCTGTTTGCCCCCTAGCCAGAGTTCCATACAACACTGGGACACCTGGATAAATTCAAACTAACCTTAACCTAACTCTAAACTTAACCTAATGCTTAGCTTAACCTAATTGTAACCGATGGCTGACCTGTTTCCACGTGAACCCTTTCATCTGGCTAAGAGGAAACTGATTTAAGTTGGGACAGACTTCAGGTGCACGTGCAACAATGGGGCTTGTTCAATTGATCAAATGCCCATCTGAAGTTCACTCTGGTTTTATCTCTGTTTCTATCACTCTCCCTTTTCACTGACTTTGCCTCCTCCGTTAACGGGGTTCCTTTTATTTCTTGCCAGGTAGAGTTTCTATTGTCAATTCAGTTGTTCTACTGGCTGCCATTTCCGCTACTGGGGATAGCAACCAATGGCTACTGGGGAAAACAAATACACTATCCTCTTCCTACTTTATTTTCAAAATGGTTGAACTCTTCCTAGATCTTCCTGAAAGATTGTAGCTGCTGACAGATAGAATTATACAGTGAAACTGGGGCTTATAGGGAACCAATGTGAACACTTACAGCGTAATTGTTCTAAGCTCTTAGAAATGAAAACAAGCCACCTTATTTTGTCATTGCATTCAATTAACTATTGTGTTTTCTCTATTTAACTCATCCAATTCTATAGAAGCAGTGAGGAATTGCCATGCCAGGGGACCAGTTACAGTCCTTTTTCCTATTGTCTTACTCAGGGGCACAGGCGGGAATATTCACTCTAACATGCGTGTCTTTTTATTACATTGTGTAATCAACACGTACTTCATAATGATAAGTTAAAGCAGAAAAAGTTGTCTACTACAGCTTGGATGGTAGAAACTATAATGGAGTCAAACAGCGTTCTTTATTCAGACGACCGGCTTAGTCATGTTATTTTTCTTACTTTTTTTTTTGTTTCGGTTTGTTTTCTGGGCGTGTGTGTGTGTGTAGTTGAGTTGGACAGGAGTAAGTATAAGAGAGTGTGGGAGGAATTTTTTACAATGGCCATCAGCGGAAAGTCTCCTCGCCTGGAAAGCATATGAGCTTGCAACCACTCTTCCCATTGTATTTATACTGGATATGCTTTCCTAAAATCGAAATGCGTCAGCCAGATGAGATTTCACAAATGATTATGTGTTTGTGTCATTTTTAGTGTGCAAGTAAGTGTTGACAGGACCCCCCCCCCTATTTTGGTAAAACATGAAGAATTCACTCAGGATATGGAAATTGTCAGTTTTGAAATGGGAGGGTAAGCAAACTGAGAATTGTTTGGGGGTGTGGCACTGAAGTGAGGGAGCTCCTCCCAGTGGCTCCACACAAAAAATGGCTATTTTTTTCAATTGGCTTGAAGTACTTTAAAGACTGTTCTTTCACATCATTGCAGATTCTAGATTTAATAGGGTTTGCATGTTTAGTGAACCAGTTACCGTAGCTATTCCAGTCTTCTGTAGAGGCCCCACCCCTCCGTCCACAGCTCTGACAATCAGGATATATTCTAATTTAAGCTCTCTGTCCAGCAGGGCTGTGGTGGTGATCTCCCCTGAAACACGTAGAAACAATTTAATATCCATTCACAAATATCATAGAAATTTCTCACAGTATACAGAAGTGTCATTCATACACATGCATGCGAGTGCACCCACTCACCCACCCACCCACACTCACACACCTACCTGAGCGGGTGTTGAGACGGAACTGAGAGGAGCCCTCCAGTGAATAGATGAGTGAAGCCTGGCCAAACTCCCGTGAGGCATCCAAATCGGTAGCATTCACAAAAAGGACTGTTGCTCCTGTGGGTGAAATGGAGGTCAGGGAGGAGCAAGGCAACAAAGTATGTTGAAAATCAGACAGAATGCAAGATTAAGAGAAAGAAAGGACCAGAAAGGAGCAGACAGAACAACAAGGAAACCACTAGCAGTGTTGGAGAAATGGAGGGGCATGAAATATGATTAAAACAAAGACAGAGGAGAGAGGCCGAGAGAAACAGACAGACAGACACAATGACAGAGAATGAGAGAGACATAGACAAGGAATAGTCGAGAAGCAGACAGGCAGAGAACTAATTTCCTTACCGCCCCCATCGAAAGCTCAAATAACAGCATGGCAGTGAGTGGGTTTATGGATTAGTGGATTATCAACTTGTTTGGCACAGACCCTTCTTGGCAGAGACATGATCAATACCAAGGCAGGCAAGGGAAAAAGAGGCTAGAGCCCCAGGGTTAGCCTGCAGCCCGACCCCTTTGCCCAATTCTTGGGCCCTGGCTATTTCAGCCCTGTGAACCTTAGCCCCAAGCCGTACAGTTCAGGATTGGGATTTCTCAAATAAATCCAGAGACACCAGCACCAGCATCTGCTAGAGCTCAGACAGAGAAGGGGGCAGTCAAATATCTCATTTCCCCCTGGCGATTGGAAACTAATCTATTGTCTGGGATATAAGAGTGTTCTGAATACATGCATGAGAATGAATAGAGCAGCTGGCTATTTTGCCTTGAATAGTCAATTTAACACACTTTCACTAAGCACTCACATAAACCACACAAAACCTAAATAAAAAGATAAAAGAGTCCTATGGAAGCAAATAAAAAATCACCACAAAGCAAGCTGAAGTGCATCTGAATATTTTTATGGCAAGGCGGCTGTACAAACAGCAGTTAGAAGTTGGTGCAATGATGACTGAAGAAATATTCTTTATATTGTTATATGTGTCTTTCCACTGTCATGTTTGTAGAAAGCAAGAGATGCATTTTACAGACATGTGTAACACCACATTTAGATGGACAATTGGTGATATGATGTACAACTCACCTGCAATAATGTTCTCTGGGATTTTGACAATATAGGATTGCTTGCTGAATTTAGGTGGATTATCATTTTCATCCTAAAATGAGGAGCAAACATAAGGATTCACATCAACACTCTAAGGCAGTCAAGCAGGAAAGTCTTGCCAAAAAATGAAATTAACATCCATCCATCCATCCATCCATCATCAACCATTTATTCAAAATTGGGTTACAGAGTCATGCTGAAACCTATCCCAGTGCTTAATGGCACTGGGATAGGTTTCCCCGGAAAGGTCCCTATTCCAACACAGGGCTTGAGCAGTTAGGGCTTCAGTATCTCACTTTAGGATACTTCGACAAACTTTCTAGAGTGGCCAGGGATTGACCACCAATCTTCTAAGTATTAGAGTACCACCCTAATTAACAAGTTTGAAGAAT
Organism: Regalecus glesne; assembly: GCA_900302585.1. Taxonomy (NCBI): domain Eukaryota; kingdom Metazoa; phylum Chordata; class Actinopteri; order Lampriformes; family Regalecidae; genus Regalecus; species Regalecus glesne. Next base: position 7,494 of record OMLC01067035.1, on the reverse strand, counting down.
ATATAAGTGGCATTAATGGTTTAATTAAAATGAATATCAGTAATTTCTTCAGTTTAGGTGGATTAGTAGCATCTGGTGGTCATTAGTTTGCTCTCATACTGCAAAGCTACATTTGAGACTAACATGATTCTGAATACACAGGAAACGTTCAATCGCAATTCACAATTTTGACAGTCAAATATTTTTCCAGTACCACCAGCAAGGTAATCCAGGAATACTGTGCACATTTTAGAGAAAGATCATAAGTCAACCATGTCACTTGAGATGTAAATATTGAGTAAAAATCGTGAGCCATATCACACATCTAGTTGAACCTAATTGAACATTGGATAATGTTTAGCTTTGTATTTTAATGCCTATTGCTTCCTCTTCTGTATTTGAAGATGAAAGTTCCCTCTTTTTCATCTTATTTTTGTGGAAGACTCGACGTTTTTCCTTGCTTTTACATTTGAGCACTTGATGAGGATGGCAGAGCCTACCAGCGGCATAAAAAATAGCTTATACAGAGCAGAGCAAGTACAATACAATAATACATCTTATGGCTGGTTGCTTTGAAAATCTCAGCGGGAAAATGTGTTTCCAATTTGAAACAAATTATATAGTACATCTTTAAGTTAATTGTTTGGAGGCCAATCGGTTATGCTTGAAACCAGAAATGTCTCTCTAATGATGTTGACAATGGTGGGAAAGAGGGCCTATGTAGTGCATCCATTGGCCACAATTATAGAACAAGTCTTTCAAGGAGGAAGATAAACATTGGGAGCAAAAAAAAGAAGGAAGAAGGATGTCAAGATTAAAGGTGATGATTTGGTAAAATATTGCATAAATCATTGTGTTTCAAAGCGTAAAAAGGGATAGTTGTTCTGTGACTACATCAAGGACTGACTACCTCATTGAACAGGCTATGGCAACATGGTGACATTCACATCTACTTCCATTCTTCACAACCTCCCATTATTGAATTAGATTCTAAGGCACACCAACACATTCAGTCTTGTGGCTATTTGTAGAGAGGCGCCTTGCTGTGTGAGCTGCTGAGGAATGTTAACGCTTTTGACAACAGTTACTATCAATCTGGGCTGCGTGGTACACTGGTCCAAAGCAGTGTGTTTGTGATTCTGCCAGAGACTGATAAACCCCTGTGGTGTGAGTCATGACACTACAGAGGACAGAGAAGAAGAGGAGGAAGAAGAGGAAGAAGAAGATAAATAAGAAGAAGAAGTAGATAAAGAAGAAGAAGAAGAAAGAAAGAAAGAAAGAAAGAAAGAAAGAAAGAGAGTGAAAATGTAGTATTGTGAGCTGAAGGTATCACCCTGTTTGTGCACCCCGTCCCTCTGCACCATCATGGATTCCTCAGTACATTGAAGCAAATGCTTGCTGAGTGATAAGTTTCCTTGCTTGCCCATTCCGCGGCTATCCTGGTTGTTATTTCATGAAAAGAGTCAGAGGTGTTTCCAGAAAAGCAAATAAACCGAACGCCCAAGATAAAACTGTTTAAACTAAAACAACAAACAGTTGTTTTTTAAAGGAAATTTTCCTTTACTGTCATATATTCTTTCTAAGCCAATTCAATTTGAATAAAGCTTTTTTTAATTGTATTTTCAAACTATATGCATAAAATATGTATAAAATGATTTTATTTTGTGGAAAATTTTTGCCACAACAAAATATTCTCCAGCACAGAGACACGAGGAAAATATAGTGATTGAGAGTTCTACAGCCATTTTACTCAAAAGAACAAGAATTGAAAATAAACCTTTAAAAAACACTAAGATGTCTGCAGAGGTTATTTTTTATTGTTATTTTTTTCACTTGGGAAGAGCTACCAGGCTTCATGTTCCCCCAGCTTCTGCTCTCTCCCTATCCTTGGTATCTTCATAGTGGTGCAGTCACAATTTCACCATTTCCAGCCAATTACACTGATTCAATACGTATGACCACACCCCATGTATATGTGTCTATATTAAAGTGGCATCAGAAAACTTATTTACTTTGACATATCAAATTGATTTAACCTATACAGGCCATGGCAGAATAAGACAATCACCATTCAGATCAGTTACCCGGTAGCTTCATTTTTTGCTGTACAATTTGTCACAGGGCGCCTGGCAACCTTTGAGATATAATGTTTACAACATACCTAGAAGCAAATCCGTTTTTCATTGGATTATCAGTTAACATAGCTCCTCCTCCTCCTCCACAATAATATCTTGAGCTATGCCTTGTAAATAAATACATTAATATTGTTGCTTTGCTATGAAGCAACAACATTTACATCAGCTGTCTTTGTGACAGCTTTGTGACAAAACAACATTTTCTTGCTGCTAAATTGTGTCACTACAATGACGTTTCTAACCATAAAAATTATCTGGTGCCACTTCACGCATAGAGGGGCGGCATGACTCAGTGGCTAGAGCGGTTGCCTGGCAATCGCAAGGTTGCAGGTTCGATCCCCGGTCCTGCAGAGAACCGTGTCGAGGTGTCCTTGAGCAAGACACTGTTCCCCTAACTGCTCTGCCCTGTGATAGACTGGCGACCTATACAGGGTGTACCCCACCTTTCACCCAAGGAGAACGGAGATAGGCTCCAGTTCCCCCGCGATTTCCGATAAGCGATTGACGATGGATGGATGGATGGACTTTATGCATAGCTCGGTGGTTAGAGTGGTTGTCTGGCAATTGTGAGGTTGCAGGTTCAATTCCCGTTTCTGCAGAAAGCATGTTGAGGTGTCCTTGAGCAAGAAACGGAACTCCTAACAGCTCCCCGAGTGCTATATTGTGGCAGCTCACTGTTCCTATACAATAGGATGAGTTAAAATGCAGAGACATCTAAATGTCTCTTTGTCTCCCAATAAGGGAATCTATTTTTATATCTATATTTAAGAAAAAAAAATACAGATGGCATCCTAAACCTGTTGTACAGATAGCTGTGGCTGACATACTCACAAAGAGCTCTATAGTGACTGGGACGGTGCTGTTGAGGGCCGGGTTCCCTCCATCTTTGGCCATAACTGTCAAGTGGATCATCCCCTCAGGAACCTGCTCATAGTCCAGTGGGCTGTTCACACTGATCACTGGTGCAAAGATTAAAAAGAGTGCATTTCAAATAGTTAGACAGACAGAAAGGCAGACAGACAGACAGACAGACATCTGAAACTCTAACAGTACCTGCATATCCCTCCACCATGATGATGCTGAAATACTCAGGGAAGGCTGATGCTGAAGTGATGGTGTAGGTTAAGAAGTTATTTGGAGTAGAATCCTCATCAGTAGCCTGAGGATAGAGAGAGAGAGGGAAAAGAATGATGGGATATAACAATATAGCAGGAGTGCAATTAGGTATGCCGATTTTAAAGTATACCTAAGTGACAGCCACAGAAAGTCTTACGGGGGAAACTTATGAGTGACTGGGTTAGTGAAATGGAAAACTCAATAGGACAGATGCTCCAGTGTTGTTTGTGTGTGTGTGTGTGTGCACACGCCTGTGTGTGAGTGCCTTTGTATATTTGCCTATGTGTGTGGCCAGGAAGCTGTCAGTCAGTGACGGCATGTTATTGGGAAGATTAAAGCTGATTCTGGCTATTAGCAGTGCAGGCGTTAATATTGGATGAACACCAGCCAAACCAAGACAAGCCAAGCAAACAGAGGAGAGCCGCTACTGCACTTAGTAGGGCTAATCCACAGCAATAACAATGACACCCCCTCATCATACTAGAGCTGGCAGCAACAAAAACACGATTCCCCAGGCTGTGAAGACAGTCTAATGGGCTTCACTGGCATTCATTAGACACTGGACAGACTGTCAGAAAAAAAAAGTCCTGTGTATCTCTCCATAACACACATCTCTGGTCTTTGATTTTGTTCCAAAGTGATGAGTAAGCAGCACCTTTCTTCCCCATCAGCTCACTAAAGCCAGCCTCTCTCCATCAATCTGCCTCTCTGCATCACATCTCAACACATAATTTGATATCAGACAGTCATCTACCAGCCAACAGAGTAGTGGATTTACAGGGCAGCTAATCCAATCAATTATAGGTAAATGAAATCAAGGGATATGAACTGTAGAGGAAATTGCACATCGCAGCTTGAAGGAGGCATCTTTTTCAGAAGGCACTGTTGGTGGGTGGATTAAGCCTGGCGAGCATTGTTTAGAAAAAGAAAGAGGCCAGCAGCAGAAAAGCTTTTCTTTGCTTTGCCCCCCCCTTCACTCTATTGCTGTTCTTCTCCCTCTCTCAATTTTCTTCTGGACACAGCTAGTGTGTATTCTAATGTATTTGCGTACGTGTGTGTGTGTGTGTGTGTGGGTGGGAGGTTGTGTGTGCCTGTTTAAGCATGCTTGTGTGTTTGTGTCTTGATGTACGTGGTGTGGATCTTAGGCAAAACACTGACACACAGACTTGTGTGAGCGGGTTCCTTGTTCCTCTCAGGCAGCATGTATTAATAATGAAAACATTTAGGGCAGTTCAGCCTAATAACATGTGGCAAGTGCAGCGTTCAGCCCAGTCATCAGCTAACTTCCACTACGCAAGCAAAACATGTTGCTGTGTGTAAGTATGTGAGTATGTGTGTATATGTGGTGATGGTTAGGGGGTTGTGTAGTATGCAAGGGTGAGCTACTGTTTTCCTCACTTCTATCAGGGCAACAACTTTAATCTCTGGCGCACTAACAAAAGAAAACTAATGCAATTAGTTATCATTGCACCACGGTGTTCTATCCTGTGTTGGCCTCTGACTGATGGTTACCACATTAGGTTGCACTGTTTTTCTTACATACAGAGCACAAAATAACAATGCATTTCAAGCATTGAAAGCAAAAGGGGAGGGGGTTTCCAGTGGCGTAGGGGGGTTAAGGCACCTATGTTCACTCCATCTCTGCGTCATGTAGTTGGGTGTTCGAATCCTGGCTGCGTCGTTTCTGACCACGACCCGAGGTCCATAGTTAGTGGGTCATAATTGGCTAAGCCTCACATGGGTATAAGGGTTAGGTTGGATAAAGTATTCTGGGTTCACTAGTGTCCCCCTCTGGGTTGTCCGGGCCTCTTGGTTAAGTGAAGGGAAAGTACTCTGCTTCATTTTCCTTCGACGGCCAAGCACTGTGCTTTCCCCGCGAGACTGCGATGTGTAAAACAGCGAGTGCTAGTCGTCATGTGACTTGGAGGACTCATATGCTATGGCTTCCTCCTTCCTGTAGACGTGCTAGAGGAGCATCTGACCCAGCAGTATTACAATACATTACGTTACAGGCATTTAGCAGACGCTCTTATCCAGGGTGACGTAAAACAAGTGCCTAGGGTCAAGGTACAAAGGATACTGGATAAAGGAGGCAAAATATCAAAACAAATGGGATGCAGGCATTTTTACCGTCATACAAACAAAAAGAGAAAATAATAAAGATGAGGCCCATAAGATCGAGGCGCTTTGGGGAAGATGGAGCTTAGGGGAAGTCCCTCCTGACGGCCTGCAGAGGGGGCATCAGGAAGGGCATCCACCTTGGGAACTTGGGCATTGTGGGAACTAATCATGACTTGTGAAAATGGACCTCTCATACATATATGTAAAAGGTTTGATCCTGACCCTATATATTGATTATTATATTTTATGTGTACATGTATATTGCCTGTATACTGGAAAAAACATGTATCTTTGGATGGCTCTGTGTGTATGTGTGTGTCTGGAGTAGGATTTCTAGTTTTTGTGATTGCCAAATTGAGTTTTAACTATATGAGTGGGGATAATTTTGCAAATCAAATGCATTTTGGATAGATGGCCTTCACTTCTTTTAGGATCTATTTTCAGGTTAGGGTTTGGCTGGAATAAGGATTTGGGTATGGTGAGTGTAACGGTGAGGATTCTGACGGTTGAAGTTAGGGTTAAAGCTAGGGAAGGAATATAGCCAGTGAGGGATCCACACAGGCATACGTTCAAGAATGTGTGTGTGTGGGTGTGTGTGTGTGGGTGTGTGTGTGTGTGTGTGTGTGAGAGAGAGTGTGTGTAATTGTCTCTCACCCTCACTCGAACCACATATTGTACGGCCTGCTCATTTTCTCTCAGGGAGCCAACATAGGCCTCCTTCTGGAAGAGGGGCGCATTATCATTTACATCCAACACATTGACCCGAAGCCGGCCTGTTGTCTCCTCCCCGCCGCCATCCTTCGCAAGTATTGTAAGAGTGAAACGACGCATCAACTCGTAGTCCAGACTGGTCCGCAGACGGACCCATCCTGTTTCTGCGTCCAATGTAAACCTGAAGATTGAACATATAGCATTGCATTATGACTTTACTGATATAGGTTAGAACATTTCACAGGTAATGCAATGGACCACTTTAAGGACTGACCACAATCAGGACTATTTACATACAATGACACATGTTCATTTAGACCCAATGTAAATATGAATGTACTGCATGATGTAAGAAAGTGGATTTATGTGAGCATGTGTCCATGTGTGAATAGCGCAGCCAATAGACCAACGCCAGACAAACATTATTTGAGATCAACTGCTATTATTACTGCTTGGCTCTGTGGCGTCGGAGAGCTATAAGTACAGAAAGGACCAAATGAATTATGTGATTAATACAATTAAAGAGATTGTGTGTGACTGTGTTTGTGTAACTGTGTGTTTTGTTTTCTTGTATCTTACTGGTCTGGCTCATCACTGAAGTAGTAACGTACTGATCCAAATGATCCAAAGTCTCCATCTGTAGCCTGGACAGAAAAGAAAAGAAGAGTATGTATATATCTTTATTCTACAACCACTCTCGTTAGTTTTGATGTTATTCCTTTTTTATTGTTAGGCATTAATATCGCTCATCATCAAGATGTTTAAAGAGGGACAATTTTATTTCGCAAACATCAACAAGCATTTCTTTGTTTATTTTTTCCACATGTAATTTTCAACTTCTCCTAGTAATACGTGTCAGCTGGTAAACTGGTGTGGCTTTTTGACCTCCACTTGAAAACCTGGTGCAAAGGGAGCTCAAGTCAAGTCAAATTTAATTGATTAGCCCCAAAATCACAAGGTAGTCTCAAAGGACTTCACAAACAATACTATATACTTCAATATACTGGCAGCACAGCAGTTAACACTGCTGCACAGCAAAAAGGCCCGGGTTCAAATCCCATCCCAGACCCTTTCTGTATGGACTTTGTATGTTCTCCCCATGTCTATGTGGGTTTCCCCCTGCTGGTCTCGTTTCCTCCCACTATCAGACATATGGGGACTGCAGATGTGAATTAGCTTGAAGTTATAATTTGTAAAAGGTTGGTGCCTTAAAAAATGCCAAGGAATCCATCTACCCTAGGACACTAGACACAATTGAGGAGAATTTTCATAGGGAAAAACATCTTATATAGAGCAGAAAATAGGATAAACTTCTGGAAGAGCAACAGAGGATGATCACTCCTTCAGCACAGACAGACATGCAAAAATTGTCAAAAACTCATAATAAACAAAAGTAACAGGATCATATTGTACGATCATAGATTTCACACAC
>OMLC01067034.1:13901-27340 GCA_900302585.1 Regalecus glesne | reverse complement strand
GGACAGATGGATGAAGATCCTTAAACGAGATGGGAATAGAAGTAGACAACATCAGTCTAAGCATCATACCACCATACTGGCACCAATTACACATCTCCCAGGTTCGTCCGGGGTTATGTACATAGAAAATGAGAAAAAAAGGAAACTTTGAGGGACTTTCTTCAGCAAGAGAAACTTGATGACAACACACAAAAAGAGGTGAATCTGTTCAACTGGATCAGAAGTTCATTTTAGAAACGTTTCGTCACTCACCAGGTGACTTCTTCAGTCTAAGCTGAAGGCAAACATCCCCCTCCTTATAAACGGTACCTTGCTGCCACACAACAATAGGTTGGTTTCACATGCAAGTTGGGTGATCAACTGCACATTCAGTGACAATGGGCACCATTCACAGATGATTGGGGAATGTTTGCGATCACGGCATTGTCTGAGAGTACACCTATCGGCGTCTTACAATGCCGTGATCGCAAACATTCCCCAATCCTCAATAGAGATATTCTCAAAAGGTGGAAAACCAGTGACTATCAGTGATTCGTTATATAAAAATCATCTTGTCAACTTTATTGCAGAAAAAGGTCTAGAAACTCATGGGTGGTTAGTGTTGACCAGCTAATCGATGGTTATTTTTGGATAAGTTTATTCACAGAATCAAAGAGAAATCTGATCTAGTTATACCTATTCACCCTTTTTTGTGACCCCTTACCTGGCTTATTGAACATGCACTAAGACATTTTGAGTCTGGACCGTTTTGTGCTTTTTAATCTCTAAAATGGAAAATGTAATCTGAAGCACATCAGGCAGGATTTCAGTTTCTTTGTTGCCCGTCATTCTATCAGCTCTCAACAGTCCAAGGCTATATAACTCATCAAGTGCCCCATGGCACAAAGAAATACCTACTCATTGGTTGATATGATGATATCATCTGGGGCCTTCTAATAGGCCCTTGGGGTGTCCCAATCAACCCAAATCAAATTTTGATTAGTTAATTTTGTTGTCATGCTATTTTTAAACCAAGTTCACTTTCTATAAGCACAGCCTGTAGCCAAGGACACAGCAGGCCCTGTGTGAACAGGCACAGGCCGGGGCACGTCAAGTTCCAGCTCAAGATACTGGGGTTATAGTTGTGATATTATGCTAAATTGAACCAAAATGATTTTCAAAGTTAAATTAACTATCATAATAAGTTGCAAATCATTTTAAAAATAACATAATAACTAATCTGCGAATGGTGATTTGGGCAGCACAGTGGCACAATGGTTAGCACTGTTGCCTTACAGCAAGAAGGTCCCAGGTTCGAATCCCATTCCACGTCCTTTCGGTGTGGAGTTTGCATGTTCTCCCTGTGTCTGTATGGGTTTCCTCCCAACATCCAAAAGACACGCATGTTAGGGTTAATACTCCTACCTGTGCCCCTGAGCAAGGCAATAAGAAAAAGAACTGGAGTTCATCCCTGGGTGCTGCAGCTGCTCACTACTCCTGTACAATAGGATATGTTCAATGCAGAGAACTGATAGAATAGAGTACCATTTATTCATTTGCCACATGACCAAGGCTGGTGGAATTTGTTCTTTCTGCATTTAACCCATCCTATTGTATAGGAGCAGTGAGCTCAGCATTTGAGCGGTTTGGGTTTATTGTCTTGCTCAAGGACAACACAAAATGGTTTCTACGGGGGCCATGGATCTAACCACTAACGCTGATTATCAGACTAAATGTCATTGTATGCATATACAATGACAAATAAATGAAGCTCCTTCTACTTCCAAATGGACTCATTTTTATGCAGCACTTCTCTAGTCTAGCAACCACTCAAAGCACTTTACATCCATCGTATGCCTCACATTCACCGAGCATAGGGGATTAAGCCGGGATGCCCTTTCCTGATGCCCTGCAGTGGGATAGTAATATTTTATTAACTAAATAAGTGCACTACTCAAAAATGGCAGAGCCTGAAGAGAAGGTCCTGATGGAGCTCCTGTTTTTCTCTGTTTCTTCACACAGAACTACATAGGTGACACGTTAGCATAGTGGTTAGCATTGCTCGCTCATAAGCCCCTCCATAGACATTTCGTATTGTCAGCCTGTGTATGCAGAAGTTTCATTACACAGTTCAAAAACAGTCTTGGATAGAATTCTAGACTCCAAATTGCCAAAAAGGTATGAATGGGAGTGTAAGGGTGTTTTGTGGGCTCTGTGATGCATGGCTATTTGTCCCTAGTGTCTCCATTACTTCTGCTCACTATGTGCTGGGAGGGTCTCCAATTTTCTCAATTGGGATGGCACAGACACTGAAGCAATGAATGATTGAAAGGACAAATGAGATACTATTTCATTCCAGCTTACGTATTTATAGCTAGTTTTTTTACCACATGCCGACATATTACTGGTCCCTGAAAATGAGCTGTTGGTACGCACCAGTGGGGAAAACGGCCCTGTGTGCAATTCCAGTTTGATTACTGTAGCTGTCAGTAAGCTCTGTTGTTTCATTTTCCCAGCTAAACTGGCCAAACAGAGGTCTGCTGGCCTGCCATCCAACCCTGTCCCCCTCAACTGGGTCGACGTGCTCTCGCTGCCCCTTCCCACCAGCAAAGACAGTGATGATCACAAGAGAGACCAGGATGCAGAGCAAACGAGGTAGGCCAGTTGACCCCTGAGTGTCCGGAGTTTCTCTGGGGGGAGCTGCAGCAGAAGGTCTCATGATGCATATTATTGATATCCTTTTTCACCTCAAGTCTACATTTACTTCCTGACGATAACTCATTAAGCACAGCCGGTTGTTGATGATGCCATTATCATCCCATCTGAGCCTTCTGCTCTATTTACTTGATGAAGGACCTGAACCGTGTGACAGGAAGTGTTAATGCCGATGAGTATCAAAACATGCCCTATGACTCTGTCAGGGCTGTCAAACAAAGCTGGAGTTCGGAGTTTCCGAACGCAGGGAGATGTGGAATTAGCCGCAGCCATGTCTGGTGGCGGTGCAGAGATTGGGTACCGTGGCTCACATGTCAGGGGGGTTAAGGGAGAGCGATAGAGCATCTCCGCTAACGAGTTCTGACAGATTAGATTGTGGACATAAATGTGGAGGGGTTAGAGGAGGCAGTTCTGACTGTGACAAGTCTTTTGTAATGACATTAGCCCCCATCTGACAGCCTGCATTAGTAGTTTCCATTTTCAAAGACACATCCCCCATTTAATTAGCCCTGATGGCACTGAACTTGAGAAGATAAATAAATATAAAATGAAACGTGCTCCTCTCTTCTGTAACCTTCCACTGCTCCCCGCGGATCCACTTATCAGGGTTTCGACTGAAATTTTTCACTTTAAAATACAGTACAACTGACATCATACACGGGTTTCAAAGCTAGAATTTATCCCATTTACAGTATATGAAATTTATAGTCAGAGTTTTTAGGACTTGTACTCATGAATCGGTGACCCACTCTTCACCCACTAGCTCTGGGGATGAGCAGGATGACGACTGGTGTCCTCCACTGCCGGCCAGGACATACTTGACAGATGGCTCCAAGGAGGAACTCACTGGTCACCACACCATCAAAGGAGATGAGGTGACCTTTGACCCGCAGTCCCCAACCAATCCATCCCCCACCCCTCTTCAGGTCTCCCACAAGCCAGGCGACAGCCCACGGCTGCAGCACTTTGACCTTCTCGCCCGCCACAGGTCAGCCTCGCAAGTCACCCAGTCCAACCCGGATCTGTTCACCGGCAGGGAGGTGCGGGAGGTCAGCGAGATGTACCACGTCAGCCAGTGGGCAGACAGTTTCAAGGGGGAGGATAAAGGTTGGTTTACTTGTCTCTTGATTTCTGACCATCCTGGTGTTTCTCTCTTGTGTTGCTTTCCCTCTCTTCACGGAGATACTTTCTAGAAGTCAGTGCACAAGCTCGCAGCATCATAAGTAATTTAGCCTTAAAGGTTGGGTAGCGGGAAGTATTTGCAGATGAGAATCAAGTCAGATTTATTCTGAGTTAAGCTTGGTGTTCTTTAGTCCCCTCTGGAGGTTTGTATTTCCTGTAAGATGATGTCAGTACTCCTTTCCCCCATCAGGACAATCTCCTGGTCTGGCAGCTGTGTCTAGCCCTGTGACTCAGGTACAGAGATCCAGGACCAAGAAGAAAACCCCCAAGGATGGCCAAGTCAGGCGAGAACCACACAACCAAGCAGGTAAAACACGCAGGCTGGACTGCATCTAACCTCCTTTTTACCTTCGGCCACTTCAGAAAAGGCCAAGGAAGACAGATCAAAGTTTCCATGAAATAAACATCACTTGGCCCGTTTAAGTTTTTTAGGAGAGGGGTCAGGCATTTTTAGCCTTGATTGATAGGACCATAAAGACAGATAGGGAATGAGATCCACTTTTACATGTCACGGTTAGTCCCCACATAAGATTGGGGATCGAACCACCAATTCTCCAATAGGTTGGTTTGACCCCTGGCCCATGCAGAGAGCATGTCAAAGTGTCTTTGAGCAAGACACTGAACCCTTAGCTGCTCCCCGGGTGCTGCAGCCGCTCACTGCTCCTATACAGGATTGAATGCAGAGAAGACATCTCTTCATATTTACAATGACAAATGAATAAGCCTTCTTCTTTACTGAGGTTAATAATTATCAACTGTTAATTACATGCAGATCTCCCGCCTCCCCCAGCCCCGCCCCCTACAAACGACACCATGCATCTTTTGGTGGAGGTGCTGGGATGCAGCCGAACAACAGCAGAGAGAACAGAGGACAGCCAGTCGCCCACCGTTCAGAAGAAGGGGGAGCATTTCTCCCCCCATAAGAGAGGAGCCTCGAAGTGGTTACCACAGGGTACGCCCAGTACATCTCAATCTGCCATTTGTGTGAATGACTGGCACCTGTATCAATCAACCAAAAAAATCAGATTTATGGCAGGGGCTCGGGAGGGTTGGAGGTGGAGGTAAACAACCCTTGATTTATTTTCCAAAAACTGGCTCCATCTGCTCTGCCTCCAATAACTGGTGTGCAGATAAATTATTGTAATGTTTCATCCAAATGCAAATCCCCTCCTGGACTTAAAAGGAACCATCACCATAAGAGCATAAACATTCAGTGGGACATTCGATGGCGGGGGGGGTTGTTCCGAGTGCTGGGCTCCTCCATCATTCAAGGTTTGACCCATATAAAGCCCAGCTGTGCTTTTGTCATTCACAGATGAGAATGTAATCCCATATGACCAGTCTGGCTTTCTGCCCAAGATCCCAGTGACAGGCTACGGTTCCCTGGGAGGACGGGGCTTTCCGCGGCCTTCTGTGGAACCTAGGGGCCCTGGGGCCGCTACCAGAAGAGAAGAGGTATGGAGCCATAAGACAGCTCAATATTATACCTGCTTATTGACGGTTGTCCCTACAACTTATATACAGAGATAATGTTAAAAATCATGATTGTTTCCCTTTAAGCAAAAAAAACGTATCATGAACTAAAGGCTGATATGACCTTGATTTGGTCATGAAGACTGACTTTAAAGATGCCGGAAAGTCTGTACCGTTCTGCACAAAACAGGACAGGTCACTATGGACTGATGGTGATTATATTAAGTCTGTAATGATTATATCAAACATCCATCCATTGATCATCAACTGGTTTATCTGAAGTTGGGGTCAAGGGATCATGCTGGAGCCTATCCCAGTGTTCACTGGGCAAAAGCAGGGAAACACCATGGACAGGTCACCACTCCATCTCAGGGCAGGCGTGGTGGATTAAGGCCGGGATGCCGTTCCTGACACCCCACGTTTGAACCCGTAGCCTCTGGATCATTAGTTCCCGAAGAGCGTGCTCTACCAGCGAAGTACTGTGGCATCCATATCAAACATCTTAGCTTAATGCGCTGGTGTAGTGTGAGCTAACCAGTGACAAAAACTTTGTATGTGAGCCTCAAAGACTGGAATGACTAGATGTGTGCGAGTCCTCTTGTCTTTTCAGTCTGATTATGAAAAGTTGCTAATTCTATCCAGGCCTTTAGTAACTGAAATATCCGCACCTTGTCATCTGGCTCAAGTCAACTCAACTGAGTTGTTTCCTGTGGGATCTTAATCAGTGCAGAATCACAGCCAGACCGTGGAGACCTTGTTCACATTTCAGCTCATTTCCCATGTTCAAATCTCAAGACTGCAACAGAAACAATTGTTTGTCTGAGGTGTTGACAGTGAATTAGAAATTATTTGGATATTTTTGACATGTTTACCAGTCACAAGCAGTAGGTAGTACCCTGGGGATCTGAGGAAGGGAACATCTGAGTGTTTGTGCGTTTATTCATCTGGGTGCTGCTGAGGAAATTATAAGAGCAGCTCACTAAACCGTCTAATCTATGAATAAGATCAATTTTAACACGTCAAGATTAGTCCTAGATGGGGCAAGGGGGATTAAGGCCAAATAACCTTTCTGACAAGCGGTGGAGGGATCGAATCTGCAACGCCTGGCTTGATAAACCATTTTAACCAATTAAACATTTTTTTAAAACCTCTGTACATGTTCAGTATCACCCGTTAACTGTTATCTCAGAACCAGTTTATTGGCCGTGTGTGTTTTCATGCTATTTGACAGTAGTTCCGTGGCTCTCACAGGTCCATCAGACAGAATGACAACACAACAACACGAGGACTGACTACATACAGGTGAACATGAGGTGATAGAACACAATGGAGCAGAGAATGCATCAGAGGTACTGAAATACATGTTAGCAGGTTACCTGCGTACATGCCTGAGGTAGATGGACACTACAGAGCACACCAGTATACCTACAATGTACAGGCCAGTATCTCATGAAAGATTTGTACCTCAGTGGAACTGGTGAACCAGATGTTGCAGGTTCAAACCCACCACAAGGTGTCAGGAAGGGCAATGGTCGGAAAGTAACTCAGCTAGTGTGCAGAAACACAAGTGCTGCACAGAGAAGAAACACAACACGCTACATCTCGCCATCGGGTCAATGTCGTGAATCAGTTTGTAGAACTGGAGACAGCAGAAAGCCTCAAAAGTAGCTCCGAGCGATACAGACAGACGGTGTTGGTCACTTCATAAGTAATGGACCTTTCCAAAGCCTGTCCAAAGCTACAGCAAAAGTAGGGCGGACAGCCACCACACATCAACTGCAGCACGCACCTTAAATTCTCATTGTCGAGCGCGTTAAAGAGAGAGCAGGGCTGCAGTTTGGATCATGGTAAATAACGACAATGGCAAAGGAGCAGAACTGCTTGGGTGCCACCCGACATACAAACTCGCTCATGATGATGCCTCTGTGGCTAAGCTGTATCCAAATGACTCCACAAGCATTTGGATTAGCAGCGTGAGTCCGCCCCATTACCAACTGTGTTCTTGTTTTGCTTTCAGAACCTCATTTAGACTGAAGCGGATGACAAGACGCAGCGCTATCCTTCCTCCCTGATTTCCAGACTTTGTGAGCCGCGTTGCCATGGAGTCTTAAAGTGAAGACCAGAGGGAAGATGGTAAAGGCTCGTCTTCTCAGTTACATGTCTAATTTGTAATTCAATCTTCTTTTTTAATTTTGCTATTAATTTGATCTTCATTTTTCATGTTTTCTCGCTTTCCCTCCACATTGTATAAAGATATCATCGCAACTTCTCTTGTTTCTGTCTTGACGATGCCGTCCTACAGGATGCTAAACAACCTAGGGTTGAGAGGAATGCTGTATTATTTTTGGGAAATCTAACTATTGCATATTGTCCAGCAGATTATTGAATGTAATGTCTGTTTACTTTTTGCTGTGGATCTAAAAAGATGCTGCATCGATAAGAAGATACTGAAAGACACGGGATAGACAATGTATTGTGTGTATGTGTGTATGGTATGTGTGCGCCTGTGTGTTGCCATTATTGTCTCTGTGATCGTGTGCTATACACTGTACTGCCCCTAATGAACACCGGCGTGTTGTTATGATTTGTAAATTGGCCAATAAACATTTGTTACAAACTGGTTTCCTCTCTCTGGATCCTGAAAATAGACTGGAACACATGGATATGTAAGACTTTATTCTGCTAGTGGGAAATATTGACTCTATGAAAAGAGTCATTTTGGCAGAATACTCTTTCAGCAAGGCCAGAAACTGAACCAGCTATTCTATTTCTTATACTGCAATGCAAAACAGATTGGGTGTGCATTGCTATGTGTCATGCCAACTGCCTTTGCCAGGAGCATCAGCAGGAAAGGGATACAGGGGGGATAGTGGGTGAGAGAGGGAGAAGAGAAGTGACAGAGAGGTGTGATGATAAAATGGAAAAAGAAACGCTTTTCCACGTGAGACATTTGTGGCCTCCTCAAGGTCACAGATGTCGCTTCCAGAAAAATGAACCCCACCTTTGAGTGGCCCTGATAAGCGATGCAGATGATGGAGATGAATAGATGATTTTGAGGTGTGTCTAGATATAAATTCCAGCTGCTGCTCTCAGATTGAGAGACAAGTTTTTCCAGGATATTCAGACAAGGTGGATGCTGAGAACCAGAGAGAATTTTAGGATGATTCATAATCATGGGCCATCAGTTCAGATATGATTTTTTATTTTTTCAAAACCAGGTAAATCTAGCAATGAGTGATATATAACCACATCACATTCTTCTATGGCTAAGAGAATAGGACTGCTGTGAGTAGTGAAGAGTAAACTGGCATCTATTGTTCTTGGCAAGCAGCCACTTGATCCCACCAACCTACATGATAATAATGATAATCCACTGCAATTTAGGAGGGATATGGAATTTAGAGGGGCCTATTTTTTAGTAGGGCTTTTAGGCTTGTGGCATGGATTAGGATCCCTGGTTTATACTCCCCACCAGTCCACTCTGAATGGCCACATTCAGTGTGCTAGGCCTCAAGATAGCCAATTCACATCTGGCCACAGATGGAACAAAAAAGACCCCACTGAGTGAGTGACATGCTGAGTGAGTGAGAGAGTGAGGGGGGAGACAGAAGGGAGGTAGTGTAAGAGGAATGTGGGGGGTGATAGTTTCACCAGTGCTTTTAGGTGAGGATGTCTTCAAAAAAGATATTTTAAACTGCATAACTTAGACAAATGGGCAGTACCCACCTCATTATTATAGACTATCATATCACAACATGTAGGAGTAAATTAGCTCAGGAGGCAGGGTGGTTGTCTAGTAATCCCCGGCCCCTACAGAAAGTTCGTCGAGGTGTCCTTGCAAAAGACAATGAGCCCCTAACTGCTCCTGAAGCACTGTGCTGCAGCTGTGCTCACTGCTCCTATACTACAGGATGGATTAAATCCAGAGAACACAATCTATTGCCTTGGTCATGGGGCAATAAAACACTTTCACCTTCACATATTGTAAAGTTCAGGTTTGCTTGCTGTTATATAACTAATAAATCCAGATGATGGGATGATCAATACCCGAGAAGGGGTGATACTATAGTCTGAGCAGTAAGTGCATATTAACATGTCCATGGTTGGTCTGTCGCTGGTGAGAGCGCAGCATTAATTGCAAGGGTTCATATGAAAAACAAGTGTCTACATCATGGAGAGCCTTTTCTTAAGCACCCAACAGTGGGATCAGACTTCCTGATGATTCCATATCACCGTTTGTGTAGATACTGAGGAACGAGAACAGTGAGACTGATCCGTTCGGGTCGAGGCTGGAGAACCTCCACCCAGGACAAGCGGAGTTATCGTCTCATCACTTTACTCCATTGTGAGAAATGTCATACAAGTGAGTTTAATGGCGAACACATCCTGACAACCCATCTGTGGTGGCATTTATGAGGAGAGAGGATCAGTCGGAAGGAATAAAAAGAAATTTACATTTTGTTTGTTGCCAGGCTTGATAAAATGCCCCATCTGGTGGTCATAAGTATGCCACGAATTGCAATATTGCTGCTCAACGAGGCCACAGAGTTTGTTTTTCCCTGAGCATAAAGGGTCTGGTCTATGCCAGAAACAGTGCACAGACATGTCGGATTTTGTCGCTGTTGGGTTTCTGCTGCTGCAGTCGTCATTCTGTATGTGAGTTAAAATGCTCACAGCGCTCATTAATATTGATGTTATTCAAGTCAAAGAGAACTTTGAGGCCTTTTCCACAAATGCAACATGTGTGAAGAGTCCAAACAGACCCTAAATAACAAACTGTGTTCATGATAGCAAACGAACATAAAAAGCAAAAGGGTTAGGATTCGACCTGTGACACTTCCAGGCTAACGTGTCTACCCGTATACATCAGATGCACCAGACTAAGAGAGAGAGAAGCAAATGAATAGATAAAATAGTTTGGGGGCAGGATAGCTCAGAATGTAGGGAGCTCATCTAGTAACCAGATTGGTGGCTCAATTCACAGTCCTGCAGAAACCATAAGTCCAGAGAAAAAAATGAAAGACAGACACAAACAATTGAGATGCATTTTTTTCTCCCTATCCATCGAATATTCTTTCCTTGACTCCTGAACTTCCCTGCTACCTATGAAGATACACCACACTGTCCTCGTCCTCCCCAAACACAGGCCCCTACTGTGCAAACTCATCCATGGCAAGACACTGTCTCGCATTCCATTTGGGTTTGTGTTAAATCTGTGGCGACTGCCACAGTGTCCGACGTGCTTTTCATCTGTACCAAACCAATTTGCACAGGCCTGGCTTGCATGCAAACAACAGCCGTAGGAGATGGAGGAAGAGAACAGGCAGCCATGTCTCCCATCCCTCTGACTGTAAGGGATGGGAGAGGTGGAATGAGCCGTTCGATCCCCGATGCAACACACACACAGCAAAAATTGTGAGCGCAGATACAGATGCAGTGCAGCTAATGGAAGAATGTGTTTCAGAGCTAAATCACATATTAATGAGTAATGTGCCTGCCTACATCCCATACAAAGTAAATGAAGTGGGGAGTCGGAGGCTAATGACATCTGTGCTCCCTGCTGGTGAAGGTAAAGTTTAGAAAGCGGAGGAAACTGAACATTGAGATATTAGCTATCAATACAACAAATCAATGTTTCTGAATGCGACACAAACGCAGTGATGTTCAACTGGGACTTGTTGGCATCCAGTAGACGTCTGGTTACCTCTTCTTCTTTTGGCACGTTCCCCGTTTTCCATGGGTCACCACGGTGGATTTTAATTTCCATTGGTACCATGTATGGTGGCCTAAACCAATCTGGTATAGTCTTGTCAATCCACATACAGATTTGACAAAAATATATATCGGCTGCCCTACTGACACATCTACTAACCCTATGGCACAGGTACAGCACTGGAAGCCATCCCAGTATTCATGGAGTTGCACCCATGCCTGTCACCTGAGACGCTTGGATCTTTATCCACATGATTATTAGACTCAAAACAAGAGGCTGCGGTAGTTCAGTGGTGGGTTCGAACCATTCGTGGTGCCTCAGGATGGGCCTCCAACCTTAATACCCCGAGCTCCAGCTAAGTCCGTGTCCATTACCACAACATAGGAACTAACCAGGACATGTCAAAGTGGACCTCTCATTACAGACTCAAAACCATCAGCGCTAAGTGAAATAGAAATACAGGCGAAGAACTCCAAAAACTAAAAAAAAAGCCAACATGAACAATGATGTGTAGTATTTATGAAGGCTTTTATGGAGTCCCTGACTAAACAATGCATCCTAGCTGTGAGGAAACACGATCAATAAAAGGAACAGATGGAGCCATTAAAACCACGTGAATCTACGGCCTCTGAAGGTATTTCAGATCCAAATTCCAACAAGCCTCACGTGGCAAAAAGCAACTAAACAAATGCTGGTCGGGCCCTGAGACATAACAAAGAAACGTGTACCTTCACCGACATACATCAACTGGAGAACAACTCGAGACCACACGACAGGAGAGGAGCTTTCGACAACATCACCGCATCAGATTACCTGCGGAGATAAAACTTGGTTAAAGTCCCTTTCCCCTGTCGGTGCCATGCAGGCCTGACAGCCACCCTGTCACTTTACCACGGCTGCCTGTGCAGCAAAGTTGAATTGAAAGCCCTGTGTCATCACTATCAGTGACACTCTGCACAGCGCTTTAACAGTTCTGTATTTTCAGCAGATTCCCCAAAACACAAAACTCATTCTCTGTGATTGGTCGTGGCTCAGCAGGCTCCATTGTTCCATCTGCCAGTTTGTTCGCTTGGTTTCCTAAGCACAAACAAAACTTCCCTACCACCCCAGGCAATATTGGGCTCCTCGGTGCTTTGACGACCCTGTCATATTGGAATCTCTGACTATTTCTCGAGTAGAAAGCAGATAAAGGTAGGAAATCAACAATCATACAGAAAAAATGATTGGAAATATGGTTTGTGTGTGTGTCTGTTCAAGGCTGATCTGGAGTATTGGTTATCTTCTTTCTATTCAACTTATCTGTATTATTGATTCATAGCATTGAGTACTGGACCGATCAGCTGTATATCTCAAGAAATGCATTTCTATTGCTATATGTGCATCTATCTATCTATCCATCCATCTAATATAGATATATTAATGACAATTCTCCAGCATGACAATTCACTATGGCGCCTATACCCTGAATATACTGGGGAAATGATAATTGGAGGGTGGCCAGTGTAATTTTGCGCCCTGTAAAGCAGCATGGTTTCATCGGTGCGATGCGGGCCTGATACAGCAGAGCCCTGACCCATCTGCATGTCCCTTTGTGTTAGTCACTGTATTTGGCAGGATGTACAGCTTCATGGGAGGAGGGCTGTTCTGTGCTGGAGTTGGAAACATACTCCTCATCGTCTCCACGGCAACAGACTACTGGATGCAGTATCGCCACTCCAACAATTTCATGCACCAGGGCTTGTGGCGGTACTGTGTGCCGGGGAAATGCATGACACACACAGACAGCATTGGTAAGGGGGAGCGCTGGTTTCTGACCATTGTGTTCAAATACAAGATGGGTCCTCAAATTCGTACCCACAAAAAGTCACTAACTCTGACCCGTCTCACAGACACACACACACACACACACACAAGCAGGATTTGTATTCCGGCCGTTTTCCCCGCTAGCGGGGGTTGACCGATCCATGGATTCGTCTCCTCCAAGTCATTGACTCTCCATGAATTTTGTTGTGGAGCGAAGTTTTTATGACCGGATGCCCATCCTGACGCCAACCCTTTAGTCGCCTCTTACGACACGCAGGGGATACGGTGGATGAATTCTGACCCCCATCCACAGAGGATCCGTCTCACAGACACAATGTTTGTATATAAAATATTTGCATGTCCCAAAATACGTCGACTGCCAATTTGTCCATGAATGAGGATGTAGTGGAGGATATCCATATGATATTTCTTTTTTTTGTTTATAATTTTCCACTTTTATTTGATAGGATAGTCGAGACAGACAGGAAAGGCAAGGGAGAGAGGGGGATGACATGCAGCAAAGGGCCCAGGTCAAATTTGAACCCAGGCCACTGTGGTGAGGACTCAACCTTAT
>OMLC01067034.1:0-13016 GCA_900302585.1 Regalecus glesne | reverse complement strand
GGGGGGGGCACAATACCTCAGTGGTAGAGAGGGCACTTCTGGAACTGACCAGCCAGTCAGTGTCTATGAGTTTGAACCCCTCATAGGGCATCAGGAAGGGCATCTGGCCTTAATAACTCAGACTACATTCAAGTCTGTGTCCAAACTCACATCACGGGGACTAATCGTGACACATAAAACAGACCTCTCCGGTTGTATACGAGTGAGCACAGCAGCAATGCAATGCTCGAGGAGCAATTAGGGGTTCAGTGTCCTGCTCACGGACACCTCAACACGGTTTCTGCTGGGGCCGGGGATCAAACCACCAATCTCTGATAACAAGACAACGGTCATATCTCCTGAGCTATGCTGTGCCTGCCGTCTCATATTCACATAACAGAGCTTTGGCAATCAACGTACTGTGGGAACAGAGACTATTTTGCATTTTGTCTGCAACACCAAGCTATTACAATGCAGCCCTTGACCTTGCAACTGACCATCGCAGGACACTGGTTTTACCCATTTCAGGGCTGTGTTGGGATGGTCTGTTGCGGGAAACAGGATTGAAGTATTTTGCTTCATGTTACCATGACTTATTTTCAGCGAGGCATATCACAAACACTTTAGTCAAAGTAGTCAATTTGACAATGTTTTGCCCCATTCTTTGTGAGCACCCTAATTTACATCTCTGCTCGTTTAAAAGGGAGATGGCTGGGTCACATACTAGACTGAGAGCCGAGGACGACGTTCAGATTAATGTTGAAACATACTCATGTTTTGTTTTAAACCTATGTCCAGTTGACCTGATGCAACTATTTTGACTTTGTTGACTACCTGGATTATTGACCCTGAAATATGTTTATCTTTTTTATCAGATCAAAGTATTTACCGTAACGACGAGGTCACATTGTAGGAGCAACTTTAGAGGATAAGATCAGTCTTAATGATGCACATCACCAACATCCGAGTAATTAAAATGTAGTTCACCGGTACACGTCTTGGCCTCATGTCTCTCTTTGATGCTGCCCCTTAGCATACTGGGATGCCACACGGGCCTTCATGATTCTCTCCCTGCTGGCCTGTTTCATCGGTATCGTGATTGGTGTCATGGCCTTCATCCACTACTCCTCCTTTGATGGGTTTGACAAGACCTTCGCAGCCGGCATCCTCTTCTTCATCTCCTGTAAAGCTTCTCTCCCATCTCTACCTTCATGTTTAAGGCCATGTTAAGACTGTGAGGTAAAGCAGAGTTGAGCCACATGATTGTCATCTTCTACTTACAGGCTTCTTTGTGCTGCTGGCAATGGCAATCTACACGGGCGTGACAGTGAATTACTACGGCAAACGATACGGAAACTGGCGGTTCTCTTGGTCCTATATAATGGGCTGGGTTGCGGTGGTGCTCACCTTCTTCTCAGGTCTGTGTGTTACACTGACAGCTACTGACCAGGGCGGGTGGTTGCAATAGTGTACAAGCCTGATTTTGATATTCTAATGTTATGTTATGTTGAAAACATTTTCTCCTCTCCAGGTATCTTCTACATGTGTGCCTATCGGATGCACGAATGCCCAAGAAACCCAAACTCACGCTGATCTTCAGTATGCTTTCTCACACACACACACACACACACAAGTAATGAAGTGATGAACCACAAGGAGCTACCCCCTCCGGAGTGTGATACCCCTGCAGCTTTCTAACACACCACAGTACTTTGCTGTCTACCTGACCTGAGGAATAAGCAAAATAAAATTAAGCAACCAAAATGTTTGTCTGTCGTGAGTTAACGAGCTATCTCTACCTTAAAGCAAGCCCTTTTTCCTGTGGTATACTGGCTCCAAAAGCAGCTGCATAGAATGTCAAGCTGGTAATGGACCGGATAAAATAGATGAAAAGAAATTCAAAAGATTGATTTAGGTGAGAAATTATTAATTATATTAAGCAGCGACTATGAACACGGCACCGTCTCGGTATACAGAGCAGCTCGCAGTAACATTACACATGAATCAACATCAGTCCTATTGTATGTCACGTTCAAAAGCAACAGCAGGAATTTATAAAATTATATGGCAACATATGAAGAGTGTTGAATCCTAACAGATTTCTTGTAAGATGGAGCACAGAACGTGAACATATATGCACAGATGAAAGAAAATGCATGAGAACAGACAACTTATATAAAAGCTAAATGGTCTTCTAATAAATCTAAAGGCTCAATTATGTCCACTACTGCACATTTCAGGGATTTACAGTGCAGTGCCAGGTCATGGTTAAACAAAACACCATTAACGGCTGTATTTTAAATGGCTGTAATTTTATGGCTATGAAAAATACCAAAAATAGATAAGTTATTCAACAGATATTCAGTACTCTTATTCTCCATTATTCCTGTGTGTGTGTGTGTGCGCGCGCGCACGTGTGTGTGTTTGTCTGTCTGACGTGTGCATGTGTTTTAGGGGTTTCAGTGTCTTGCTCAAGGACACTTCGACACGTTTTCTACATGAACTGGTATCGAACCATCAATCCTCCTATTACTGGACAGCCACTCTATCTCCTGAGCTATGCCACTCGAGAAAACTGAAAAAATAAGGGATTTTACAATCCAGGCAGTTATCACTCCAAAAACCATTACAGTAAATACAATAGAGCAACAAGCAGGCCATACAGTCTGAATATCTATATCACAAAATATTTCGTTGCCATGATCGATGATGAATCTATTGTATTATTGGGCATTTCAAACAGTAATCTGCTGCTTTTGGGATGAAGGCAGTTTTATTTATCATTTATGCCCTCATATGTATCAAATAAGTATATCCATTTCAAACAAAGTAACCATCACTATGCACATACTTCCATGTATCCTTTACCTTAACATAGATGTTAAACAATAAGGGCCTTGTTGGGAACCTGGATTATTGAGCCTGAAAAGATGTTTTCCTATGTCAAGTAATACATCCACTAGAAGGCAGTTGAGAGTCAAAAGTTTCTGATAAGCACAAACGTGATGACTGTGGAGGAGGTTGTTTGTCCCTGTGCCCAGGCAAAGTAACTTCACAGATATGTTTAAATTTTCTCAGTGACTCTGACAACTTCTGCTCAGAGTTCTGCCATTTAAATATCTTGAGTTTGTAATAATCACTTAGAATTAGGGGTACTCTTAATCACCGTACCATATTGCTTACAGTAGCACTAAAAATGACTTTGCACAATTCACAAACACAAGAGAAGAGAAAGAAGATGACATCATTTGGAGAGAAAAAAGGACATGAGTGAAGAGAACTATTGGAATAGCCAACTATCCATAATCTCATTGGCATAACAGTGCTTGATAAATTCATTTAGACAGAAACTGACCCACCATTGCAGTACAGGCCATGAAGTATGTGAGTTGAAAGCAACTAATTGTAGGTTAGGGCAAAAACATAAGTTTTAAGTTTGAGTTTAAAGGCCACCAGCTGGCTTCTTTTTAATTTGGGGTAGTTGGGAAATGTCAATATAAAAAAAGGCTTATGTTGTGTTTTTCTTTGGCCATTTAGCATCAGCTAACAATTACCTTACGCAAATAACACCTTACGAGGTAAGTGTCATGGCATGTAACAGATGTTATCTGCAATCAGACATTAGTGTAGCTAATAAAAATGTTACCTGTCACAGTTCCACGCAGCATATATTGTCAGGGTCAGTCAAGGATGCCAGTGCCCACACTTTGTCCTCCTGGGTGACAGGCTGTTTTATTCCTGTGGAAATAATAGAACAGAATGGGTTATAAACAGAGTAATAGTAACTGAGATAATTTCAAGTGGAATACTATCTCAAGTTAGCCTTTTAGTTGCCCTATACATTTATGAGACAACCTTCAAGCTAAGATTTTTAAAACTCATGGTGTACACTACAGCCTATGGGCTCACGGTGTCCCGAAAAATATTTTAAACTCCAAAAAAGATGAATCACTGTCTGGCTAACTAACATTCTAGTGTGGCAAGAAAGTCATGATCACGATTTTTCAGTAGCACAAAACTCTGAGCATATCACAATAAACTTTGAATCAGTTCATTTGGACACATTTTATTGGAAGATGAACCGATTCAACATTTATTGTGATTTCCATACCTGGACTACTGAGCAGGCATGAAGACACTGTAAGCGTATGTTAGCACAGTTTGATAAATATTATTTATCCTCAAACGTGACAATGGCTTTAAAACACAGTGTCAAGCAGAGATGTTGTGAATACTGGGAGAAGGATGCTGAGTGTGGAGCTGCCAGGCAAGAGGAAAAGAGGAAAACCAAAGAGGGGGTTTATGGATGTGGTGAGGGATGACATCCAGGTGGCTGGTGAGATATAGAAAGATGTAAAGGACAGGAGGAGATGGAGATGCCTGATGTGCAGCGGCGACTCCTCACGGAAGCAGCCATAAGTATTAGTAATTTTAAGCAAATTCAAACCACGCAGTCCATCAGCATTGAGCATGCATCAAGACATCAGTATTAATTACAAATTAACTACTAACCTTGTGTTGTTGATGGTCTCATCTCAGACACTCTCTTAGCTTAAATGTTGTCCTGTTTCTGTTTTCTTCCTGTTCCACACGCATTCCAAGTCGGTCCCGAACACATTCTTCTCTATCAACAAAGCGGCCATATGAGGTCAACTGTCTATGCCACTTGCAGACACTGCACATCACTGACGCCAAACTTGGACCTTAATTTAAAAAAATGACCCAACTGCTTTATCACTAGGCCAAAACTCCCCAAAGAAATGTCAAGTACTGTATTCAGATTAACATCACAATACTTTTGTAACTACACAAAGCCTGGCAGACAGGTTACATGCTCTAATGTAGAGAACTCGAAGGGGCAGCCGCGAACCCAAAGCTAAGCACGCTAACTAGTCAGCTAAAGGGTTGAATCCGTTAGCTAGGGGCTAGCGAACTTGATGAACGTTACACTAACTTCACTATCAACTCTCCAAAACCTAACGGGTTCATATCGAGTTCTTCGTATTTGTTTAAACTCAAAATCATAAAAGTCATACACATTAGTTGCTGTAGGTTTTTTTTAGAAATACCTCGGCCAGGAAATGCCGTATCAT
Source organism: Regalecus glesne (assembly GCA_900302585.1). Taxonomy (NCBI): domain Eukaryota; kingdom Metazoa; phylum Chordata; class Actinopteri; order Lampriformes; family Regalecidae; genus Regalecus; species Regalecus glesne. The sequence goes on along the minus strand of OMLC01067034.1, from coordinate 7,944 downwards.
ATTTACACGTCAACTGACTAGCTTACTGCCAACTCTTACATGTCAACTAACTCAACAGCATCTCCTAAATTCTCTTTTTCACGGGTGCCTAGATTCTACCTTTGATAATAATATCTGGGAGAACAGATATACCAAACATTTTGTTGGAGTTGGAAGGATTCAAACCATTTTAACCGTAAATTGTGCCTCAATAACGAAGGAAGAAATCATGGAAATGTGCATTTGTCCCACCATTTTAGTTGAGCGCCGAGGTCCCTATTGGACCGTTTACACCCGGAAATGATTATAAGGTCAGGCATTACGTCAGACCTAACAATACGTGTGTTGGGGACCCTCCAGATTTACCTCAACCCTGCAAATGAATGACTAACTTCGCGTTGTTGATGGAATCATCTCAGACACTCCCACAGTTACAATTTTGTCATATTTTGGTGTTTTCTTCCTGTTCCTGTTGAAACTGACTTTAGTATTATAATGTCCCGCAAAGAGGACTACGAGACCGTTAACTGGTTCTGCTAGCAGGTTTATTGTGGTAGTATACAGGCTGCTGTATGCTGTAGCCAGCACCAAAAAAGCATAATGTATCTTTTTTTTCCCGTGAGCTCTCTCTTTGGCTTCCGCTAATCACTCTTCAGTCCCTCTGCAGCTCGCCATCACACAGACGCAGGGCTTCAAACAGTGACCAGTCCTTTTATGGCCTTATAAAACACAGCAACCTCCTCCCATCTGGGACTTCACTGCGTCGCCAACCATGTGAGCAAGTCAATTTTATTTATGTAGCCCATTATCGGAAATGTGTCTCAGTAGGTTTTACACCAACACAACATCTTGTCCTTAGACCCACAAATCGAATAAGGAACACACCCTTAAAAACCCTCTAACAGAAGAAAAATACGAAGACACCTCAGGGAAAGCACCAGGCGTGGAATCCCTCTCAAGATGGACGGACATGCAATGGATGTTATATTGAGGACTCATCTGATGTTAACATCCTCCTGTTTGTGTCCCCACTCTACTGCATCCATAGCTACTAGTCCATGGCTGATTGACAGCCCCCCTGGGCCCAGCACTGCACATATCACCTCGGCTTGCATCCACTACTCATAATCATATTTCCATTTATGCAGCTAACCAGCCTTCTGGAGTAGGCCTGTTCATGCTTATATGGTTTATTTGAGACCACGTTGCGGCTCTGTACTTGTTACCTGGATGTAGATTTGATGACCTGTTGACATTCCTATCCAGTAGTAGTATAATCCTTGGTTTGACACCAAAGTTCATCTGAAGTGCATCAAAGTGAACTGCATCACCACATGGCAGTCCCTGTTGATATCCAATTAATCAAGATTGTCCCATACCGGGATTTTTAATGCCCTCTCATAATGATCTTGCTCCTTTGAGTCATCATTCATTTCCGATTCCAGCATGTCCTGTAATGTTCAGAGCTCAAGAACTATTAAGATGTCTATTCTGTCCTCACCTAACCTTTGGCATGGTTTAGCACAAAGCTTCCCATTTCCAGCTAATTCAGCAATTACGAATGTTTTTCCTCCAACAGCGTGGTGAGCTCCCTGTAGCACAGCGGAAAGGATGTTTATAGTGGCATACACTGAAGATGCTTATTGTCACTCTGGTTGTGCAAGTATAGTCATGTGAATTTCTTAGGCTGGGAGCCTATCACAGAAACATATATAGAGATAAAGATATTCACTAAAAAGGGGAGTGTGTGTAAATGTACATAAAGCAATAGATATTAGCAGGATAAGGTATAAAATAGTTAAAAGGTAAGAGGAGAAATCAATAGTTTAAAAAAACAATAATGGTGCATTACACATGATCAGTAGTCAAATATACTACACCAGTGGTAATCACATATTGCAGAGCTGGTAAGGCTGCACTTGGGTTTGTGTGCATGTTATTTATTAAGAAGTCTTATGGCTTGAGGAAAGAAGCCATGCCTCAGTCTGCTAGTGCGTTAACAGTAGCTCTGTTTCATTCTTGCATTTCTTGAGTCTGAATGTAGTCTTTATGGAGGACTGGGAGATACAGTGTATATGAGGTTTAAGTTTCCACATTATCAATTGGCTTTAGCGGTTCCTATTGGCAGGCTTCATCTATTTTCACAGAAAAGTATTAATTTACCTCAGAATTAGAACTTGGCACAAACTCTTGGAAATAAAAATCTCATGTTCAAAAAATGTTCAGTCTTAAAAACTATTTTTGGATGTAGAGTTATGAGGATTACAGGCACTCGAGTCCCTGTCTTTCTCAGAAAACAGAATGTCAAGCCCGTGAGGGAGGATTGAAGACAAGTCAAACAGATGGAAATGAAGTCCAAAAAATTATTTGGGTTTGAAGTTATTAATCACATTAACTGGTGAAACAAAACACCATACAGAGTGAAACAAACAATAAGAAAATAAATGAGTCCCACGGTATTGATATTGGAATCGTTAAGCCCAAGAAACAATGGCAAAGAATGTCAAGGGGATAATGGACCATGTGAAATGATAAATTTAAGATACATTTACTCATTCTTGTACAACATCTAGACAAGCAACCATTTGATGACCAAGCACTTAGTGAACAGAAAATCAAGATTTGTATTGTTGTAAAATAATTGATTATTATCTGGTGCAAGTGAACCGACAGCTGGAATGTTTAGTCAACCTCCTCAATGGTGGGGCCGGAGGAATCTCCTCTACCTCCTGGTGCACCACCAGCCCCTGGGAAGCCTGGCATCCCCTCTGGCATGCCTCCAGCACCCTGGTACAACTTCGTAATGATTGGGCTACACACCTTCTCCAACTCCTTCTGCTGGTGCTCAAATTCCTCCTTCTCTGCAAACTACAAAAGAAAATCAAACTCAGAAATTGCCACACCATAATCATTTCAACAGTTTTTTAATTTAAAAAAAAGTAACCATGACACTTGTTCATTGTTGGTTTTACCTGGTTTTTATCCAGCCAGCTGACAACCTCATTACACTTGTTCAGGATCTTCTGTTTATCCTCATCACTAATCTTGCCTTTCAGCTTCTCATCCTCAACAGTGGACTTCATATTGAAGGCATAAGACTCAAGGCCATTCTTGGCAGCCACTTTTTCTCTCTGTACGTCATCTTCTGCCTTGTATCTCTCAGCTTCCTGGACCATGCGCTCAATGTCCTCCTTACTCAAACGACCTGATGTGAGGCAGAGAAAGAAAACTTGATCTGTTAGAAGGCTGCTGAGGGTGTCAAAAATCGGACTACATTTATCAACTAATGGTTTTCAGTGATGGCATTTCAGTTCTTTCAAGATTACCTTTGTCATTGGTGATGGTGATCTTGTTCTCCTTGCCAGTGCTCTTGTCAACAGCAGACACATTCATGATTCCATTAGCATCAATGTCAAACGTCACCTCAATCTGAGGAACACCTCGGGGGGCAGGAGGTATTCCGGTCAGCTCAAACTTTCCCAGGAGGTTGTTGTCTTTGGTCATAGCTCTTTCACCTTCATATACCTGCAGCAAGAATTTAAGGTCTTCACAATGATGATCCATTTTAAATCCAACTTTTCTCTAAAATAGCAATCCTGTTAAACGAAGTAAACTAAAAGATTAACAGCTTCCTCGAACATTAAAAAGTCCTTTTCTTTCAAAATGCCTTTTCCACCTACTGTGACTACAAGTTATCTGATAGAGAGAAAGACAGAACTTTCACCTGAATGAGTACACCAGGCTGGTTGTCTGAATAGGTGGTGAAGGTTTGGGTCTGCTTGGTGGGGATGGTGGTGTTCCTCTTGATCAGGACAGTCATGACTCCTCCAGCAGTTTCAATGCCCAAGGACAAAGGCGTGACATCCAACAGCAGCAAATCCTGCACGTTCTCAGACTTATCCCCTGACAAGATGGCTGCCTGAACAGCTACAAGACAAAAAAAGATGACTCCATTTAGTTTCCTCATCAGTAAATCTCATCACCAGGCAATTGCTTGGGCAGGAATTTTACTAGTCAAATATATTGAAGTTTAAGGTATGGTATGATCATTCAGGGAGCATACCTGCACCATAGGCTACAGCTTCATCAGGGTTAATGCTCTTGTTAAGCTCTTTCCCATTGAAAAAGTCCTGCAGCAGCTTCTGAATCTTTGGAATTCGTGTAGAGCCTCCCACCAGGACGATGTCGTGGATCTGACCCTTGTCCATCTTTGCATCTCGAAGAGACTTCTCCACAGGGTCCAGAGTTCCACGAAACAGGTCTGCATTCAGCTCTTCAAAGCGGGCCCTTGTGATGGAGGTATAGAAATCAACACCTTCATACAGGGAGTCTATTTCAATGCTGGCCTGGGTGCTGGAGGACAAGGTGCGCTTGGCTCTTTCACAGGCTGTGCGCAGACGACGGACAGCCCGCTTGTTATCGTTGATGTCCTTTTTGTACTTGCGCTTGAACTCTGCGATGAAATGGTTGACCATGCGGTTATCAAAGTCCTCTCCTCCCAAGTGGGTGTCTCCTGCTGTGGACTTTACTTCGAAGATTCCATCTTCAATCGTGAGGATGGATACATCGAAAGTACCACCACCCAGATCAAATATTAGAACATTTCTTTCAGACCCCACCTGTAATGGAGATGCATGTGTGTTGGATGGGGAATACATGTATAAATCATCCATCAGACATATATACATTTTACTTTTGGATAATAAAGCATTGTGAAATGTCTTCATCAAGACTGAATGTTTATATTATACTCTACTTTCAAAATGCATCAAAAGTTTTAGACTAGGTCTGCCAGGAATCAATAGTATAATGATGAATGAAAGGATTATTAAGTGGTGCAGCATTTGATCAACTGAGATACACCATAATGCAATCCCAAACTGGGACTGCTCCTGACAAAAGTTGACAGCACACAGCCTGCATGTTAGTCAAATGTGCATCTCATGACCTGACATTTGGTCCACTCAAACTCAAGGCTTGATAAAAAAATGAAACTACGAATGAGGGCATGCAAAGGTTCATCAGCTAGGCATACCAAATTAATTCGTTAACTATGAGAGAAGCGTAGCCTCATTGAGAAAATACCGCGTAAATATTTGAAAATGTGACACCCCCCCCAACAGATATGACGGGTAATGAAAATGTAAATAATTTTGCCAAATTAAGTTTATTTTCTACTTAATACACTTTCTCAACATTTAAAAAGTGTTTAAAATTATTTTGATTTTAAGGCTTTTCTTCCTGGCCAAGTTAACATTTAGGTTTGGGTTATTGGGTCTGATCAATAACAACAAAAGTGAATAAGTTGTGTTGAGGAGTACTCCATTGGTTTTGTTCACCTTTTTGTCCAGGCCATACGCAATGGCAGCTGCTGTGGGCTCATTTATGATCCGGAGGACATTAAGACCAGAGATGGTCCCTGCATCTTTAGTGGCCTGACGCTGAGAGTCATTGAAGTAGGCTGGCACAGTCACAACAGCATTGGTAACAGACTGGAAAGAGAAAAGATTCACACCTTCATTTTCTTTCTTTTTTTAAAGGGTGGGTCATAATTTAAACCTTTAAATGTGGATTCACAAACCTTTCTGGTGGTCAGTTTGGTCTATTGCATTGACAGAAATTACCAGTCAGAGGACCGACTTGTTGTACCAACATGAGAACCTTTGTTCTTCATATCATTTGAAAATACTCTTCACCGTTTTGTACAACCACACCCATGAATGTTTTTGCAACTTACCCTGGGCACCTCCACCCTGCTGTTTTTTGTAATATTTCACAATAGTGACAGAGATATACTCAAATGAGTAACGAAACCACTCTTCCAACATTCTGATCTAGGGCAACTCCTTTGAAAATCTATTTCGTTCATATTCAAATAGGTAGGCATTTATTTGAAATAAGTTGAAACAAATAAAGCAATATTCTTTGGAGTAGCCAGCAAGCACAATGTGCAAATTTATATTTGCACACCATTCCATCTCACACAGCTTCTCACTAATCAACCGAGAAAGTTAAGTTCAGTGGTTCTCAACTCCGGTCCTCACATACCACCTGCACTGCTGGTTTTCTGTTACACAGGTAGTTAATTACATTCACCCATAGATTCAGGTATTGCAGCCATCTAATCACAACAGGTGAGAGTAGTCAACTACCTCGTGGAACAGAGAATGAGCAATACAGGTGACGTATGAGGACTGGGGTTGAGAACCACAGGTTTAGTTTATCAATGCTACTGTGTCCCTTTTCTGTTCACCACATATTTAATTAATCTAATGCACTGAATCCAACACGTCTCCTCCATCACATAGGTGTATGCACCTTAGATGCCCTCATAAGACGTAGGTAATTCGTAGGTGAAGGATGGTCATTTGTGTTTTCTGCAGAACGCGAGAAAATTGATGTTCTCTCTCTCTCCAAAGCATGTGTGGGGAGTCTTGCTTTTTGTTGAGCCATTAACTTATCATTTGTCGATTGGGTCTACCATCACAAACAGGTTCGCAACAAAACAAAACAAAAAGAAAACCTTTAAGCAACAACTAATGACTTCTGAATAGTCTATAGCCTCTCAGCACTACTGTTGTTGTTTTTTTACCTTGCCAAGGTAGGCTTCAGATATCTCCTTCATCTTGACTAGCACCATGGAGGAAATCTCCTCTGGGTAGAAGCTCTTGGTCTCTCCTTTGTATTCCACTTGTACTTTGGGACGAGATGAATCATTGATGACAGTAAATGGCCAGTGCTTCATGTCGGCCTGGACAACGGCATCATCGAACCGTCGGCCTATCAGACGTTTTGCATCTAGGGGTTGAAAAAACCCATCAGAAAAAGCAAAGTTGTTTAAATCTAGCAGACATTGCATTTCATATTTAATTTAGAGAAAGAAAAGTAAATAAATAAAAACCTTACCAAAAACAGTGTTGGTCGGGTTCATGGCCACCTGATTCTTAGCAGCATCCCCTATCAGCCTCTCTGTGTCTGTAAATGCAACATAGCTGGGTGTGGTTCTGTTACCCTGATCATTGGCAATGATCTCCACCTTCCCATGCTGAAAGACCCCTACACAGGAGTAGGTGGTACCCAGGTCAATGCCAACAGCTGGTCCCTTTGACATGATTGCTGTAATAATAGAAGAAAAACTCCAGTATTTGAATTGTGTTAAATTAGCATTTAAAAAATAAGTCATTGAGATGAATGGCAACCTGTCCAAGGTGTTTCCCTGCCTTTTGCCCAATTAATTTTGGGATAGACAGCAGCATGAACCCACAACCTGACTTTGGATAAGCAGCTGACGATGGATGGATGGAAAGATAAACCAGCTTTTCAACAGCACTGAAATCAACTCCCGCATGGCAGATGAATTGGGGCGCAAATGACAGGAGTGACCTTTGTAGGACACTACACCAGGCTACTAAAATATAGTAGGATATTTGACCAGCACACAAGTTGGGCCAAATTGTCCCATTGAGAGTCCCCTGCAGTCCTAACAAGTCTCCAACTTCTGACACATAAGACTGTTATAGCAACAACAGTACCAACAACAGTACTATAATAGGCAGTGTTGCTACAACAGCAGTTTATTATGTCAATCTGCTAAACATGATGGAGGACATTTGGGAATTAACAAACCAAACTATGTAAGAGGTTATATTTAGATGGGGGAGAGATCCTTTTTTATGTCATGATTAGTCCCCCCATCGTGCAAGTGGACACCGACTTAGATGAGGCTTGGGGGATTGAGACCAGATACCCTTCCTGAGACTCTGTGATGGATTCGAACCCGCAACATCTGGCAGACAATAGTCAAAAATAAACTTTGATACAAAAAAAAAACACCACAGATACAAATGCAGTAAAATACTGTTGTAGAAAAAGAATTAAAAATAAAAAAATACTGTATTTTGAAATTAGATATGGCCAGCTTAGCCAAGACACTGAATCCCTAAACTGTTCGAGGCCTGTACATAC
>OMLC01067033.1:0-14563 GCA_900302585.1 Regalecus glesne | reverse complement strand
TGAGTCTCGGGAGGCTCGTCCCCCGTAAAAGCTGGTATTAAAACTGAATCAGACAGGGTGACATCTTCTCCAAGCCTTTCTGACCGAGCAGGGGGTAACTACATAGTCACACGCTGCCCACTCGTAGTGGGACACTGTATACACCAGATGGAACCAGTCTTTAAATGGGGACATGGATGCATAAAAGATAGAAAAATAAGGATTCGACAGCCTCATAACATTATGATGAGGACGAGCTTGTCATTATAAGATGGAGCCTCAGGTAGTAGCAGGGTTGGAAGGGGAGAAAAATTCTGCTCTGGTAATTTTCATCTGGATCGGACCCCTTTTCCCCCCCAACTCACTTTTTTTGAGGAGGGCTTCTCCTTATCAGTCCCTCAAGGGGAAATTTTCAATTTTCTGTATTTTAACCCATCCTATTATAAAAGAGCAGTGAGCCGCCACTACATGGTGCTTGGAGAGCAGTTGGAGGTTCAGTATCTTCCTCAGACACCTCAACGTGCATTCTTCAGGACTGGAGATCAAACCTGCGACCTTCTCATCCCCAGACAATTGCTCTTCCCACTGAGTTACGTCGCCCCTAATAACTACAATAATAACCTAATATAATGATTGTAAGTTGCATAAAGGAGTATCAGGCCATTTATAGCATATAGGCTAAGCGATAGATATCAAGTTGGCACCCTAACAAGTGTGCCTTGAGGTAGATGGACATAACAGAGCATACTGGTATACGTACAGTACAGTATATGAAAGATATATTTTTGGAATTTGACAATGTGAAGTGTTTATTTGAATCACATCCTGTGGAAAGAAAGTATTTTTATATCTAGTTGTGTTGGTGAACAGTGCTCTGTAGCGCCTACCAGAGGGGAGGAGTTGCAACAGGTTGTGAGCATGATATGATGGGTCTGCAGTGATGCTCTATGCCCGTTTCCTGACTTTAAATGATAACAGGGCTTAGATAAGTAAGTCTTGAATGGAGGACAGGTTGGCGCCAATGACTTTCTCTGCAGATCTAACTGTCTGTTGAAGTCTGCCCCTGTCCTGTTTTGTGGCTGATCAAAGTCAGACAGTGATAGATGTGCAGAGGACAGGCTGGATCATTGGAGTGTATAACTGAATTAGTAGTTCCTGAGGCAGGTTGAACTCCCTAAGCTGACAGTGAAAGCACATCCTTTGATGGATCTGTTTGATGACTGTGTCTGTGTTGGGTGTCCACCTTAGATCCAGGGAGATTGTGGAGCCCAGAAATCTGTAGGTTTTCACTGCATACACCATGCTGTTGAGTATGGTGAGCAAGGCAGTGTCGGGGACTCCTCCTGAAGTCCTCTTGGATCCCCACAATTTTGAGCATGTTCAGCACCAGACAGTTGTGACCATACCAGAGGGCCAACTGTTCAACCTTCTGTCTACATACAGGCTCATCACCATCCGGAGAACGCCAATGATTCCTCACAAAAAAGGTGAATTGGTTCAGCTGGATCAGAAGTTTATTCAGAAACATTTCTGAATTAACCACTGAGCTACCATGGGCCCTTTTTATATGAAGAATGTTGTGTTGTTGTGTAGTACAACACCACATTTAGTACACTTAGAGCCATGGAATCAAAGTGAAAATCCTCGTGTGCACACTTACATGGCCAATAGATTTGATGGAGTTCATGGAAAAAAATATCTTTTTGAAATCACACTTATGTAAAATGGCCTTCAAAGGTGGACTATAGTGTGATTCCTGCAGTCATCCCTGATTGAAGCATCATTAAACAGGAGCTTATGTCGGCCGATCTGATCTGAGCATGACTGCCCGAGGTATTGATGATGATACAAGAATGGAAATAAATATGTTTAGTAGCCAAATACTCCTGTAGGCTTCGTTTTTTTCTGAGGATTGATTTTTATTATATAGAACTGTCATTTCTTTCAGTGGACTTGTCACCAGACAGTAAATGGACTTGTTCTTACATAGAAATCTTGTAGTCTGGTGACCACTCAAAGCACTTGACAGCATGTCGGTATAAAGTATAAAGGGAAAGACAGCATAGCTTGGCAGATTTGAATTTGTTGGATTTTGAGAGTTCCCCTGTATAAAACTATTTAGCGGAAACCCTGAAGTCAGTTCATAATGTAATTCGACAAAAACATAACTGGTTGGAATGTGACATTTTTAATTTGACATGTCAATTAATTTTGCATACATAGGAATGGAAATGCATTTTTCATCACTTTGCTACCACACATTCATACATATGTGTCTGCTTTTGGGTCATACTGAAAGAGGATCTAAGAGGTGCCATTATTACACATGGCTGATCCTGGAGCAGATTATCCACAGGATCATTTTGGGGATATGGGAAGTAGGCAGTCAATAGTGCTTGAAGATTGATTGATCCTCATGCTGGGGAATGTTAAGAAGCCACCTGTTACTGCTCAGTGCCGGTTCACCTGCTCCCTCTATTCAACCAAATCAACCGAGGCTCCTCACGTTTGCTGCCCATCAGCAGCAAAAGAAATGAGATGGGAAGAAAGAAAACAATTAGGTTTGAGAAGAGAGGGGAGGTTCACTTGGCGATACCAGGAGGCTATAGTTGAAGTGAAGCAGAAAAGCTTAATTTTTCCTAATTCCTGCCATCGACTGGCACATCAAGCCCTTTGTTTTCTGGGGGGAGTTATTTTTTCATTTCTTATTTTCTTATTTTTATTTTATTATTTTAAAGAAAATGTACTTTTATTTTTCTTGGCTCTGGTGCAGATGAAAGACCAGGAAGGAATCACACAGCTTCAACATTCTCATTTGCAAATTCAGGGATGACAGGGTTCTTCCGCTGGCCTCAATTATGAATGACAGCCTTTTATCTTCTGCCTGCTAATTAGATGAGCCGATGCTATAGGCTCACATTATGTTCTCTCTCTTTCTCTCTTTTTACCCCCCCCATTTCATTCTGTTTGGATAGGGCTACCTGAATCCAGGCTTTCTAGCAAAGTGGAAAGTTAGGAAGAGAAATGGGTCAGGCCAAATTATCTCACTCTTCAAATGACTTATGGTCAAACTCCTACATTACAGAAGTGCAGCGAAAAACTGAAAGCAAAAAAAAAAAAAGATCATTGTTTTTCTGGACTGAAGTCTGTCTGAGACTTCAGTCCAGGGCTTCTATGAAAAGTTGAGGATTATTGGACCGTCCAATGGAAACTTGATAGCAGTGTTTTAATACGTTTGGCTGAGTCGTGCTGGTATTATTAGCAAACATCACTTGAGTACCCTTGATCCTTTTGTCACTGTATTTCACTGGGCCTCTTTTAACTGCTGGGACATCCTTGTCTCACATCACAGAGACTGATTTTGAATTTGAAGCCAGAGCTGGAACAAGTCATTTTTATTGCAATATGGAAGCATAGCAATTTAAATACATCTCGGAGGCCCGCTTGAAAGGATTGGGTCACTATTAAAACAGAGGAAAAAGGATCTTGGGGGAGGGTCAAACTGAATAGATCCAATTAGCGCTCACTGACAGGAGGCCGTGACAAGCATCAATGCTGTAGCCACTCATCTTCTTTGAGCCTGCAGCCGAGCCGCAACAGCAGAGGGGCGGGGATGGAGAGATGGGAGGTGGAAGAGAAGTCGGGGAATAACAGAAGAACAAACAAGTCACGACTCCAGTAGATCGCCCACCAGATACTCATTAGAGGAGAACCTCTGCCTCCCACACGAGGGAAAGACTAACCCCACCTCCTTTTCCCTCTCCCCTTCTGCTCCCTCACTGTGCTCCATTCCCTCCTGTCAAGAAATCCTTCCATAGCCCAGAGCTTTGTATCATCACAGACTCCACCTACCATCTGAAAAACTCTGGGTGAATGAGATGCGAAGACTGTTTCTTTGTCTTCATGCTTCCTGGACACCGACGGGATTCCTTGTCTATCCACAAGTTTTCATTCTCAAACACTTTTTCAGACCCGTACTGACGGGACTTTTGATAGCATATAAATGAGCTGCCCTGAAATCTGCCTGGCGTAACGCTAATCCCTGGCTTAAACAATATGGAAAACGTGCTTTCTTTTTATGGTTCTTATAGAGGAATCACCTCCACCAGGATGTTTAAGTTCTTTGTGTTATTTATTCTTGAAATATTAACCAAATCTACCTGATGTGCTCATGAAAAAACAAGAAGAAGCTTTAATGGTCATTGTACCTACATGCAACAGAAGCCAGTTATACAGGAAGAATGGGCAGCTGGAGCCCACAGGAAGGAGTTAGAGGTTCAGTGCTTTGCTCAGGGACACTTCGGCACGCCCTTTGCAGGGACCAGGGATCACACCACCAATCCTCTGATTACTCGATGACCACCTCACCCCCTGAGCTGTGCCGCCCTCTGGTCAGATAGGAAACGGTGTTAATGTTTTCTGAGTTACATCACCGTAGGCTAATTACCCGTTCACCAGTTCCCCAAAATGATGAAAACAACAAATTGAAATGGAGTCAGATAGCAGAATTTTAAATCTTGTTATGAAAACACCAACCATCACTTCAACTGACCCAGATTTTTAAGAAGAGATCAGGTTTAGGAAACACATGTAGCAGCTGCCTACTGGAAGATCGCTTGCACAAAGCAGCACCCAGTAATCGTTTCCCTTCTCTTAAGTCCTAAACACTTCATTACCAGTGCATGGAATTAAACCTCAGAGGAAAAGGAAGGTGATCAAAATGCAATCTTCTTAATATGGCATATTCATTATTGACTGAGGGGGAAAAAAAAAGGGAATCCATTTTCAACAGAAAAGTAATTACTTACAGGAAACATCGCTCCCAGGGACTAAACTCTTTTTAGCTGTCAACACAGTAAACAAGTGATGGAAAATGGGCCGAGGGATTTGCTGGTGCTTTGAAGTGCTCTCTCTCTCTCTCTCTCCTCGGCTGAAGTAAGCACAGTAGCTCGCCTATTTGCCTCTGTGTCTGTGGAAAGCAACAAAAGCTCGGGCAGGAAGCTCAGTGGTCTTGGCATCCCAACGGGGGGAGTCTGGACAGAAGCCTTGGAGCAGGAAGCGCGAGGCCGCAGACTAATCCCATTCAGGTCTCTGGACAAACGCCCTCCAGACACATGCTCCCTCACAGCTGTGTGTGCCTCTGCACGGCCAACGGCCGGGCTACACAGACCATGCCCAGCTAAGGTTATACAAAGGGCACGGGCGCAATGGCGAGGAGCAGGCCGAGCAGTATTCGAAAACCCCCGTTGAGAAAAAGGTAGTCCAACAACAGGAGTGAGTCAAAACCCAGAGAAATAAATATTAGTTTAACCTATTGAGCGAGTGAGTAAATAAATGAAGTATTTCCGCTTTAGTGCACTATCAAAAAGAAGCACATAAATACTGGACAGGCTTTTACGAAGGAGTAGAAATGCAGCAACACTTCATTTTACCTGCCTTTGAGTTTCCTGAAATGGACAAGACGTAAATGAAATGACACCGAAAGGAGAAGTCCGCTCGACGTGTCACGAATACTCTCCACATTGTGAGGCTAGGCACAGACTTTCAGGGAGCCCGGGGGATTAAGATCAGATGCTCTTCCTGATGCTCCGCCGTGGGTTCGAAACCGCTGCTTCTGACTTGTCGGTTCCCAAAGCAAGCGCTCTCACGCAGAGCTCCCACAAGTAATGGGAGGAAATTAAGGAGTTCCACGTACAAGAGCACCTGTCTAACCAAGTTAGCATACCAGCAGTTAAGCCAAGCTTCAGGCAGAGCTAACTATAAATGTACAAATATAAATGCATATCTTATGATGGATGAATAAATAGGTGATTATTTCATTTCTGGGTAGACTGGATACTCTATGGATAAAGTCATAGAAATAAGTAGTTGCTTAGTTGCCCCCCCCAGTGAGCAGCTTTGGATCAAGTGATTAGACTGATCCTCATAATATTGGCATGATAATTGTGGAGTAAGTGTTTGGATTATAAAACTAAACGTATAAAATTACTGAAAATTAGGGAATCAAGTTTTGTCAAGGTCAAAGCACTCATCGTAACTCCCGTTCACAACTGGTAACAGGGATTTACAGTGGCATCTGTTCCAGAAACCGATTGGTCGACATTGGTCACATGTTTCATGAGAGAGATGCTCTGAAATAACTAGTGGGTGTGACTAAGAAGCTTCGATTGGATTTTTATAGGCCATGATTCAGTACAATGATAACGATGTCAGGTCAAGTCCATTTTATTTCTATACTCCATTATCACAAATTAAACGTTTGCCTCTGTGGACTTTACACTAGCACACAATAACCAACATAACACCAGGTTATATTATATTGATATGACATATCTAAAAAAGAAAACTAATCAAGGGGGCAAGAGTAATGTCATCCGAGCTTGCTACCCACCTCCTGGTCCAGGTCCGTGTTCGCTCTTGTTTGGACTATCACGACACACTTCTCGCAGATCTCGCTCCTCATGTAATTAACCACTGCAAAGCATTGAGGAGGAAGCTGTGTGCACGGTTTTTTTCACCTGCTAAGAGCTCCACGCCTCTCACTTCTCTTTGTATCCTTATGTGTGCTCCCCGTTGCAGCCTGTGTATAAAGCCAAACCCATTAACATTTTCACTCCTGCTCACCCTCCTCACTCTACCCCTGGGAGAATACACTGTCTTTTCCCACTGCATAAAGATCGAGCTCCAGGTCCTGTCTTTTCTCTCATCGGGCCTCCAAAATAGAGGACTAAGCTCCTAGATTAATTCAAAGCTACGCTCACCTACTCAATGAAAGAAAGGCATAAAAATGTTATTTTTTCCAGGCTCACCTTATACATAAGCACGGCTGCTATACGGATGCTTTGCACTGTCCTGCTGCTTCTAATTTGTATCTCCGATTTGAATTTGAACCTCACTATTGATGATCTGCATGTTGGACACTTAAACCAATTGGCCTTGACTTGATGTGCTCTTGGCTGTGATATGATTACAGTTCAGTGCTCACTCTCGGATACCTAGATATTGACAAATGGTCAGCAGATGTATCTGCTAATTGACGACTGTCTTGTTAGTTGCTAAGAGGTAAAAACGTCGGCTAAATGAGTAACAGGCAAGTGTGAATCCATGAGAAAAGGAACGGTCATGGAAGGGTGGAAAGAGTTAAAAAAAAAAGAAGATACAGGACATTCAAGGCAGTCAGAAATATTGACCGAAATGAATAAAATATACTGGATCTGGATCAGAGACTGCTGTGCTCCATGGATTTTGAAAATTTAAAGGTTTTCTTTTTGTGGGGGTGGTCGGCTTAGACCATGGGACATCCCTCTAAGCTCTGATGGACACCATTTTCTGGAGCCTTGCTGAAGATTGCTGAGCCTTCAGAGGGGGAGGAGATTGGAACTGTGTTCTCATCATCCCCAAGCCACTAGGTCGAGGTTTTAAACACTAATCCTGAAGGATGAGCCTGGTAGAAACATCCACCGCAGCACGCTCAAAAGATTGGAACCCCTTCTGTCTGATAGCATCCTCACGGAAAAAAAAGAAGGAAACCTTCTGCTCGTGGTAGGAGAGGGCATCTGCAACTGTCAAGGCTCCACTCTGCTGTTCTCAGCAAGGTTCCAGACGACGCAGATTATCCAGCCGCTCTGACACATCCATGGCAAAGGTAGTTTGGAGGCTTGCTGAATCCCAGACGGAAATCTCTTGAGTGTGAGGACCAAAACTGGCCCCCAACCACAATGTTTCCTCCTAGCAAATCAAGATCCTGGATCAACCCCTGGTTTGACACGTTGCTCAGTTGTGACACTGTACAACCCATGCAAACACAAGCCAACAGGTGTAATTATCAATACAAAGTGCCGCTGAAAGAAAGAAAAAGGCAATCTCACCGTTCCACTCAAGGAGTCATTGTGTTTAATTATTGTTTTGATGTTACAGAGGTAATTCATCGAAATGACAGTGCGGCGCTGAATGGAATATTTGCCAGGCCTGCCGGCTTGTCAACACGGAACAGGTATGGGCTTGTTTTCCTCCTTCTCATATAAAGTAAACAGTTTTTGCCGGAACTTTCTTCTCTATATTGCAGCTGCCATGATTGCTTAGCAAAGAGGTAATGAATGGTTCACTTACAGAGGATCACAGACATTGTCTTTAGTTGCCAAAGAATCCAATCAGGTCTCCCCCTTTTCATTGCCTGCCTCAAAGAAAGGAATCCGAGACCAAAATGTGGCCACATTTGAGACTCGGTATCACGGATAATGAGCGGACACCATTAAATTCTAAGCGTGGATGCTCTGCATAAGAAGTTTTGACGAGACTCGAAAACCTAACCGAGGCAATTATGCAGGGAGGCCAGAGGAGTAAAGCCAACTCAATATCATATTCTTACAATGATTAGATAGTAAAATCTACTTAGGGGTTATTGGGGATTTAAAATACAGTGTGGACAGAAGGTGAATCATCCACAATATATTTGATGTTTCCCTCTGTTATCAGATTTTCTGGTGAAAATGTCAATATCCCCATAGCCATGTTGTATATTGTTTGCTGACAGACTCGAATACTGTGGCACGATGAATTTCTTATTGGCCCAAAATTCCATCAACATTTGCTGAAAGATTTGACTTGTGAACAAAGGTCTCTCTTTCTCTCTCTCTCTCCTCCCCCTCCTTGTGTCCGTATCAGAAGCTCCTTTTTTGGCAAATTCCCTTTCAGAATGCGAGGAATTCAACTGGCACACTTGCACAAGCGTGTGCTTGCATTTTCACCTGGGATGACCATAAGCTTTCCACATGCACACGGATGGGAAGAAGAGAGAGGTTTGAAACGAGATGGATTCCCTTTAAAATTATTTCCTCTCCTGCTGCTTCTGGAAAAGAAAGACAGGAAAGACCTTTTGATCTATAGGATGAGGTAAAAGGGCACTTTCATCACCCAGCTGCAGACGCTGCATCCTCTGATGCATTCTGAAAGATGTTCCACAGCCTTTAGTTCACTCCGGACCCTGGAGAGCGGGGTGGAAGTCACTTACTGCCAAGCCCAATGTCACTCATCTCTGGAGGACCAATTATTCTGTGTTTGCCTGATAGTCTAACCATGAGACGTGTCTGATGTTTGAATAGAATTTCAGGTGAGACCAAAAAAAGGCCCGTCCACCAGTGACCTCAGGTTTGCCTCAGTCTTCTTTGGCGTATTGATGTAAACAGGAGGTGCGACAATGTGGGTTTGATGGTTAATTAGAGCAGGAACTTGGGAAGTAAATCTCCGAGTAGATAAAAGGATGACATGTTGATGTTCAGCTAACAGTCTATTCACAGTTAACACGTTATTCAGTGTCTAATGAGGGCACATATTAAACGACTGGTGAAGGATTGAGCCATTTATTTGCTGGACAAGTGTAGAATGTATTGAGGCAAGAACCCACAAAAACAATGAGCTGCCAACATGTTAAACAAGCTATTCTGTGGTCAGAATAATTCAGGGTTTTTTTTTTTTTTTACATGTCACGAGGACCCGACTAGGACAGATTTCAAATGATTGCCTTTTCTACTTGTGATTTTATTTCATTGCACTAATCTGCTTCCCTCTCCACGGACGGATGACAATTGTTTTCTTATGTCAAAGGAAAGCAGGTGAGCTTGAGCTCAGGGCAATATGCCAAGGCAATCTCTTTGAGTCAAAGCTGTCTAACCCCCCCCATCCCTCACCCCCATCCCTCACCCTGCAACCTCCCAGCTCTGAAGGTCAACTTCTCGATGGTAATTGATATCACTGACTCCAGCTCTTTTTTGCTCATCATCCATTCTGGAAAAATGGCAAAATAGAGCTGATCGATCAAGTGCCGTCAAAAGGCCAACAGCAGCAGTGATGCTGTGTATCGACTTGCCAGGATTATTGAAGATCACCCTGCAGGGCTATCTGTGATTTTGCTTCAACGCCAACACTGTCTTATGATGATGACCCTTCTGAGTCTGGAAATTGAATAATGAGCCAATTTCCTCCTTATCATCCATCAATAAAAGGAATAATTTAGCACATTTGCAATAGATGACCAACGGTAAATGGATTAAAGTCTCCCCTTATGTATTTTGTCTGCATCTAATCTGTGTTCTTTGAAGGAAATAACCTCTCAAGTTATGAACGCTGAGGCCAGTTCAGTATGCCTCAGGAAAAACCATAGGTGAGTCTTATGGGTGACTAACTAACCTTCTCTATCTTTTTATTCCCTGTTTCCCAGGTGCCACAGTGGGTTTTACAGTTTCCATTGGTACCCAGTGAGGGCACAGCAGCAGCAATGCCACCTATAGTCAACCCAGCCTTGACCAATCTAGCATGGTGACTGATCCAGTATGGTCTTGTCAACCCACATCAACCCTATGCATGGGAGGACAGGTAAAGTACTTGAAGCCATCCCAGTATTCATGGACTTGTGCCCATGCCGGTCACCATAACTAACCTAATAATTAGGATTATATTTCTCGTCTCTTCCAATGGACAAAATTTGTTCTCCCTTTACACCTACTCTTGGGAATAGGGCCAAATTGAAGCGAGTATTTTGGCAAACGTGCAATAATTATTTTTTTTATTTCTGCATAGAGTAATTTGATTTGATCAGCTTGGAACTAAAAACGTGCATCTGTCCTTCTATCTCTTTCCCCTCTGTTGGAGTCTTGCTGAATTGTTGTTATGAGTTTGTATGTATAATTGATTCATTCTTATCATTCTTTATGTGTCTTGATTTGCTTTTATTTTGTGAAACAAAACCATGGACACTACAGACCACAACTGAAGATGCTATGGTATCCACGGGTAACGGGTGATTGTGTGCAGGTCCTGTAATTGACTGGTGACCTTTCCCTCTGCCTTTAGCCCAAAGCCTGCTGAGATGTGCTTCAGCTTGCCGTAACCCCAAATTTGACGGATGCAGCACCAGGTAACGTTTTTGGCTTTGGCATATCATCACGAAAGGAATGTGATGTTTCAAAGGTGAAGACGTAATTGTAGTATTCAAGGATTTACACACTGGTTGAATCCTTTTATTTATGCTGGTGTAATTTATTCCACACATTGTCTTTATCCTACATAAGAAATTAAGGAGTGTGAGAAAATACAACAGTTCATTTTCCAGTCAGCAGAAACGCTGGAAGCTAATGTTGCAGTGCACTGATGTGAATTTAATGCACAACTTTCAATGATCATTTCTGCTAATTCTGGATAATTACATGAAGAAGGATCAACAGTAACTATGAGCATATCTACATCTTGGCATTAGTGAACAGAAATTTTAGGTGCTCATCCTCAAGTGCCATGTTTAATTTTCTGGCTTTCCTGGGAACCCCCCACCCCAGCCAGGGGAACCTTTCCAATATAGGAACAGCAGCTTTTGTTGGCAAATTCAAACATATTTCATTAAGAATTTCATGATTAAATATATCATTAGCACAGATGAAGAGTCACGCCTGAATATTTATGCATGCTCAATAATTTGGGTAGGGAAATCACAAAAAAGGTGAATCCGTTCATCTGGACACGTTTTATTGAGAAACATTTCATCACTCATACAGGGGACTGGAACGTAAATAGTGACAGCCACAATTAGAAGATTTTTACTTATCTTGGGCATGAGTACTTATTGAAATACAAGTGCTGCTTTGAAAGCTGCTTATCTCTCTCATCTAATCAATGCTAATAAACATAATCCCAGATTCCTCTTTGCCATTTTTAATAAATCTATCATAAAGCAGCCATCTATTAGCTGGTCAAAACTCACAGCCCATGAGTTTTTAGACTTTTTCTGCAATAAAGTTGATGAAATCTTAAATAACATTAGTTCTCCAACTCCAGCCACTCCTGCAGCTCCAGTCCTTGCCTAATTCATTTCTAATGAATCACGGAAAGTCTTGCTTCTACAGCTTTTGAGACTCTCTCTCCTGACCCTTTCACTAAGCTTGTGTCAGCTTCCAAACCAACTACTGATCTACTGGATCCTTTTTCAGCGAAACTTTTTTTTAAAGACCCCTGGCCTTTCCTAGGACCCACAGCGCTGGACATCGTTAATTTATCACTTACTACTGACACTGTGAGAAGCAGTTTGAAGACAGCTGTGGTGAAACCTTTACTTGAGAAACTGCGCCTTGATCCAAAGTCTCTTTAAAAGTACTGCCAGTCTCTAATCTTCCATTCTCAAAACACAGGCCTCCTCTATGTGCCCAGAGATAAACACAAGTTAGCCTCTGGGAGGGCCTTTTCCTTTCTAGGCCCCAATCTCGTAGAATAACCTGCCTGCTGCTGTCGGACTATCACAATCTGTTGAGCCCTTTAAATCTGAACTTGAGACTCATCTCTGTGATGAGTCTTACAACCTGCAAGTAACCCACAAATAGTTGAGTTTATATTGTGGGATTCACAACCTGTACTGCATGGCAGGTGGGTTTATGTCCCAATGACTTCACCAAGTACTGTTCTGCTGACGAGATCATGCACCATAGAGCATATGGTGTTGACTAATGCCAATAGTTCTCTCGTATGTCTTTCCTCTCACTTAAGGATGTCTTATTTCTCTTGTTTTGTGTATGTGACCTGGGAGGAGCCTTGGAGACTTGTAATGGGTGCAGATGCCACTGTGGTGGGTCGGGGCTACGTTGACTGGTTTATGGTTCTCTACTGGTGCTACCGCAGCCTCTTCAAAGTTCATCATCCATCCATCTGTCCATCGATGGCAGCTTGTCTGGGGTTGGGTCGTGGGGTCATGATGGGGCCTATCCCAGCACATATTGTGGGGCTGGGACATCCTGGACAGGTCACTATTCCATGGGGTTGAATAGTTGGGGGTTTGATGTCTTGCTCAATGACATTTGACACATCTTCATATGATGAGAATGAGTCTAGTGGCTAGAGCTGGCAATATTTGGATTCTCAATATTCATTAATATGTACTGTCTCTATAAAAGAGACTATTACTATCATCATTATCATCATCATTATTATTATTGATATTATTAATAATATAGTAATTTCATTATTCTGGTATCCTCTCTATAGTATGCTGTAAAGTGTGTGTTATTCTATGTACACATCAGTCATCCCACATCTGTCCATGTTGGGAGAGAGATCCCTCCTATGTTGCTCGCCCTGAGGTTTCTTCCTATCTTTCTCCCGGTTAAAGGTTTTTTTTTAAGGGAGTTGTTCACTTCCTTATTCGATGTGGGGGTCCAAGGACAGGATGTGGGGTTGTTTAAAGCCACGTCAAGTCATCGTTTTATTTGTGATGACGGGCCATTCAAATCAAATTGACTAGACTTCTGAGGGGCACTAAGGTCATTGTTATCAGTGTACTACAGTGATGGTGGTTTTACCTTTAGCCTTAAATCTTTTCATGTTCAGAAGATTTCCATCAGCGACACACATGATTTGGTTCTGCCTGAGGCAGAGCAGGACCTGTGAGGAGGAGTATGGTGGCAATGGAGACAGAGAACAGGGTTGAGGCAACGGCACAGCCTTAACTCCTGTATGGACCTTGAAGGATTCTGTCTTGTCACTATAACTATCGAGTACTCTTGCAGATGTAGTGTCATATATTTATTTTAAGGGCAGCCTATTTCTGACAGAACTAGATAGAGGGCCTGACGGCTTACAGAATCAAAAGCTTTGGCTACTATATACAACGGTTGATTCTGTTCCTGGGCTTTTTCTTGGATTTGACGAGTGGTAGAAGTCACATCCATGGTGCCTCTGTTAGGATGGAGACTAATCTGGGATTCTGGCAGACTTTCTTCTGATACTGGGAGGAGTCTATTGGCCAAGACCTTAACCTGTCCTGCTTCTCTAGGGGTAGAAAGTACAGCAATGCCTGTAGTTTCCACACCCAGCTTTATCCCCTGTCTTGGAGACGGAGATGAGTGTGTCCGTGAGTTGTGAAGAGACATCCTCTTTTCCCTGTATTTAGAATAGCATGGATATGGATATGTGTGCCCATCTTCAGAACCAAAGTGGGTCAGTCGACGGTGGTCGGCACCACATGTTGTTTTGATTGGGTCGAACAAGCCTCTGGTATCCTCGGTGTCTGCAGTGTGTCAGATTCCAAGGGCCTTCTCAACCCACCAGTGGGTCTTCTTTTCCCTGACCCGGCTTTGGACGGCTGAATTTGCTCTGCACTGAAAGCTTGTTCATGCTGGCAGCTGATGTCATTCTTTACTTCTTTTTTTATCCCCTTTTTTCCCACCCGAATTACCAAAGTGACCTACTGCTGGGTCAGTTTCTGTGATCCCCTCTAGAACATCAACAGGAAGGAGGAAGTGGTAGCATGTGTCTCCTCCAAGTCACATGACCACTAGCCCTCACTAGTCCACACATCATGGTCTGGTGGGGAAAGCACAGTGCTTGGCCGTCAGAGGAGAATGAAGCAGAGTACTTTCCCTTCACTTAACCAAGAGGCCTGGACCACCCAGAGGGGGACACTAGTGAACCCAGAATACTTTATCCAACCTAACCCTTATACCCATGTGAGGCTTAGCCAATTATGACCCACTAACTATGGACCTCTGGCCGTGGTTGGAAACGGTGCAACTGGGATTTGAACACCCAACTCTATGATGCAGAGATGCAC
>OMLC01067032.1:0-13689 GCA_900302585.1 Regalecus glesne | reverse complement strand
AAAATTAAACCATAAATGAATTTCATGTAGCTGTGAGAATAATTTTTACTCAATCACTTGTCAAAATAAGCATCTCCCAGTTTGATAATTGTTTTTAACATTACCTATTGTGTTTGCTACTGCAGTTAACAGTATTTATAGTCGGGTAAGTTGAAATGGAAATTAATGTTCAAACTAAAAATATATCAAAGATTGCTTTGTACAGATACTAGAAAAAACATATTTTACACTGCAATGTAATTTGGGGCGGCATAGCTCAGTGGGTAGAGCGGTCGTCTGGCAATCGGAAGGTTGCAGGTTTGATCCCCAGTACTGCATAGAGCATGTCGAGGTGTCCTTGAGCAAGACACTTAACCCCTAACTGCTCCCCGAGCGCCATATGTCGGCAGCTCACTGCTCCTATACAATAGGTTGGGTCAAAAATGCAGAGAAATCCAAATTTCCCCTTGTGGGACTGATAAGGGAATCATTATTATTATTAATTTAATGTACAGTGCTAAATGAGCATTTTTTTTGGAATTCTTTAAACTACAGATAGTTGTCAACTTACAACTTATCTGACTTACTACCATCTGCACTTACAACCAGAAACATTTGTATGCCTGATAGGAGAAATGAGGCAGGTAGTGATTATTCTCATCATTGGCAGTGTCATGATCACACATTCTCTCAGCTTCCCACTAGGATGGTTACAGGTTCAATCCCCGGTCCTGCATATGGCATGTCAAGGTGTCCTTGAGCAAGACACTGAACCCCTAACTGCTCCCCAAGCGCCATATGTTGGCAACCCACTCCTCCTATACAATAGGATGGGTTAAAATACATATAAATCCAAATTTCCCCTTGTGGGACTAATAAGGTAATCTTTTTTAATGGGGGGGTGGCATAGCTCAGTGGTTAGAGCGGTTGTCTGGCGATCAGAAGGTGGCAAGTTCGGTTCTCGGTCCCGTAGAAAGCATGTCGAAGTGTTGTTGAGCACTGAACCCTTAACGGCTCCCCAGGCACAACATGGTGGTTGCTCACTGCTCCTGTACAATAGGATGGGTCGAATGCAGACAATTGCAAATGTTCCCTTGTGGGACTGATAAGGAAACCATTTATTTAACTTCCCTTATTTACCATTCTGGAAATCCATGTGTATTCAAGAACTTGAATAAGCATATATTGCCTGTAAGGAAATAGGATAATATTAAGATTTTTAAAAAAGTAATTAACATACCAATCTGACTCGCATCCAATTTGACTTTTAACCAGTTGTTCAAAACCTAATCCAGTCACAAGGTAACAACTATCTGTACAGGGTAATGTGAGACAGGATTTGGTCATTACTAAAAAAGCCACTGATAACAGCCGTCACATTAAGTCACATTAAGTTGGCACAAATACTCACCAGAGGGTACAGCCAATGAATCTTAAAAAGTCATACATCACTTATGTCTAACACCACCAGTGTTCTGTAGTAGTACCAGCCAGCATTTGTGGATTCTTTTGAAAATCATTCTTAAAAGTAATTTTGAGTTGGAGGGGTATACTTTTTCATTGACGAGGTTTTGTCTTTATTAAAGACAAAATAACTGTAATGTAGAAGCAAATAATTTCAGCTAAAAGGGAGGAGTTGCAAGAATCTGTCCAAAAGACAATCTCCAAAGAGGGGAGGCTGAGAATGCTGGTACAATCCCATGAAAGGGCTACACAGCACTTTGAAAAAACACATTTTTCTAAGATATCTAGTCTGACAGAGATGGTGAGCGCAGTGACCTGCCACTGGCTGGGCTATTACTGTAGGCATGTGAGTTATCCCTCTCTCTGTCCTTCTCTTTGTCCTTGTTCTCATGCTTGTGCTTGTGTTTGTGCTTATGCTTATGTTTCTTCTTCTTCTTTTTGTGTTCGTGGTGGTGATGGTGGTGGTGGTGACTGTGTTCTGCTCCATGCTTGGAGGAGGAGGTGGAGGTGGTCTCCTTTGGAAAGGAGGGCACAGGAGTGGCTGGCATGGAGAGCATCGACTGTTCCACCAATGGCGGTTCTTTACCTTTGAAGAGGGAAAGAGAGGGTAAGTGTGTGCATATGCGTGTGTGTGTGTGTGCATTTGTGTGTGCATTTGTGTGTGCATGCGTGTGTGTGTGTCTGTGTGTGTGTGTAAAATGGTTGGTGGCCCAACCAACCTGGTGTAGAGGGTCTTTCCAGCAAGTTGAGGTGATGATGTATAAAGGCCTGGCTATCGTGAACTGTTTCCATATCAATATCTTCCTCTTCCATTGTGTTGAACTGTAAGTTCACAGAAACCACATATTAATTAAAAAAATTAAATATCAATATAACAATTTTTCAGTTTTATTCTTTTTTTATGAGACACGAGTTACTTCTTGCCAGAGTAGAAATAGCATGAGGATGTGACGGGTCTCCAACCGTCCCGTCCCCCCCACAAATAAATTTGTTTGAATGTGTTCATGTGTCTAGTGGTTAAGACTAATATGTCAATCAGTGAATCAAAATTTTAGGACTGTCATTCAACACCTTTCTGGGTAAAAAAAAAAGTAAGGATGAGCAAATAATAACAGGGAAAAAAGGGGAGAATTTAAAATTTAAGTTGCATCTGATGAGTCTCTCACCCTAATCTTGTAGCGTCTACCAACGTCATCCTCTTGTTGCTGCAGTACCTGTCCTGGCTCTGGAGGAGAGCCAAGAGGGGTTTCAGCCTTTCTCTTCAGGCCCATAGGGGGCTGGCCAACCCCACATACCCCTAATGAAATGGGGTCTGGCTCCTCATCCACCTGACATGGGGAGGGGAGAAAGATTAAACTGGAAATGAGTATAAAATAGAACAACAGTATGCCTTTCTTTATACAAATTAGCCTGTATATTAGCAGGGTTTGCACTCTTTTGCTTGGACGGATGTACATGAAAGCTGTTGCTCATGAAAGGAGGTCAAAGTTACTATCAATGAACAGACTGTACATTTTAACTGGTGACCCACTGATATTTAGTCCCAGTGACTAAGAATATGTGATCTCAGCTAAAGATTATGCACACAAACACACACACACACAATCTCTGCAAATAAAGTACATTTTTACATTCCATCTTAACAATTTTTCATGACCTTAAAAATATCAAAAGGATCATTTTCATTGATCCTTTTACAGGTGTTTTCCATGACTGGAAAACTAGTCTATGAAGGTCGGAAAAAAATAACTGTTTTTGTTCAAGGCTACTTGGCGGTGCTCGATGCTGCTACTAAATATTCCTCTTGCTCAATTGAGGGAATGATAAATAGTCCAGGTGGAACAGAATGAGCAGAGGATTTAAGGACCAAGTTTATTTTCTTCTCGCTTCAACAATTAATGTTAATCAAAATTTAACAGGTCTTAAAGCAATTAATATCAGCATTGTTAGCTTTTTTTTCATCAAAGCTAGTGCAGTATCCTCAACAGATGTCAATTCATCGCCCAGGACTAGAAGAAAAGGTGGACTCAGCCATTTTAGTAGGCCCAATAGCTTTAATTCAAGCGGGGGGGGGGGTTCTCCTAATTTCAATTTTTCAAAATACTTTTGTGATATCTATCTTGTAACAAATGAATGAGTGTAAGAACTGAATTATGATGTATTCCATAGACCAGGTCAGTCTTCCAACTTACAGTTGAGTATCCCATGCAAACACCATGGATGCCAATGCTGACAGGGGTGTCTATGACTGTGCTAACCCCCAGCTCAGGTTTGATGGTGGGATTAAGCACAGCCTTCTTCTCTTTCAGGTTGAGCACAAGGCCCAGTTCTGGTAGAGGGAGGCACGAGGGTCGTGTCAGGCCAAACAGGTTGTAGTAAAGGTTCACAGCATCGCAGCGCAGACGCCAGTCATGTGAGGTACCTGAGGAAAAGAGAAAGGGAGGATGGAGAGAATGGGGTAGTGGGAGGATGGAGAGTTGAAGTAAAGCATTTTGAAGGATTAGTGTGTCACTGTAACTGCCAGGTCATGAGAGATATCTAGTAAGAGACAGTGTGAGACTTTTAAAGGTGCAATGTCGTCCCCCCCACCCCTTTTAAAGATGTGCTTGTAAGAAGGGCAGGAAACAGAGAGGGAGGTTTGAAGAAAGAAATAATGTCAGATCAGATAAAAAGATATGAGACGGAAGTTGACGGTGAGAAATGAATGGTTGAGAGGTGGGAGAAGGAAAAGGTACAGATAGGGTGAATGGAGAGCATGAGAAGAAGAGAGGATGAGGCCCTGATTAGTTGGGGCCTCAGCAGTTCAAAGGGACTTCATTTTACTCAACTGGTCTTTTGTTTCACCCTTCCCCCAAAAAATCTTGAATGGTACTAATGCTGTAAAAATACAAACTTATCAACTCTCAGTAGTATGTGATCCCTAAAAGCATCATTCAGAGTCATTAGAGTATGAGTACTTCATTCTGCTGATGCTGGCAACCTCAAGGTCAGGCGGATAACATGGGGGGTGGTTTGTGGGTTTGGAAGGGTATGTGACATAAATTATTCTAACAGCATCAGGGACCATTCTAACTTTGAATTCTCATAGCACAGACCCCTGACCAACAGAGTACTAGCCTGTGTGTGTAACACATGGGGGGTTTGGGTTATAGAGAGGAATAAAAACAACCAACACATTATATACCACCGTATTAAGGTTACCACGCTCTGGTCACTGTATATTTAAATTGGCAGACATAGCAGCACGAACAGACTACCTACCAAACAGCCACCCAAACTCGTCTATCCACAAGCAAAACCTACAGTTCTATTGGTGTAATCACTAATTATTATTTTTTGCTCATTCCAAAAGCATTTTATATCCATGTGTGAAAAATAATATGCTGCAGAAACAACAGAACAATGGTCTATACTGGTATGAAATTATGCACAACCCTCATATTTGGATTCAGAGGTTGCTGTGTATTTGGATTGGCACACTTAGCTGGCAGAGTTTGACCAGTAAGTCAACAGGCACATAGGACTAGCTGCTAAAGAATGACTCACTGAAACCCGAGGACACAATAGGCAAAGGCAGAGCCATATATGTGATTTATAGCACTGAATATGCAGTAAATTTAGTTCTTAAAACCTTTTCACATATAACAATCAGAAGGTCAGGATGGAGATGATGGCCTCAGAGGAAAGACAAGGCTAAAAGCTGAAAACTGCAAACCGTTGAAAGTGTGCCAGGCAAAAACCAACACTATATTCCTGGTGCCACGCCACAGCATCTGAACAACACAGCATGGAGAGACCAACCCAAGTAATATGTCCCAGACGGGATATAAAAGGAATCACCCACAGAGATTTGACTGATCTTCCTGTGGGTTGCAGAGTGTTCATGCAACACTTTGACTGTAGTCTGTCCAGAAGGCCAGCGGGTAGGTGGCAAACTACCTTCCCCCAATCCGTCTCCCTTGATGCAAGAAGAATTGCAGAAATCTTTTATATTATCATATTGACTGACAGATGAGAATTGTAGAAAAAAAAATCAGGGCTAGTATGGGCTCAGTAGGATTCAAATCCCAAAGCCTGAAAATGTAAACACCATGCTCTACTCATTTGAACCACAAAGCATTACAAACCCTATGTTATTGGGGTCTAGAAGAAAGAATCCATTGTGATTATATCCAACCCCCCCCTAGGAGTTATTGAAAACCTTCAGACAGAGCCAGTAAGTTGTGAAACAGCAGATTTCTTCAGCAGACTGTCCAATAAACTGGGGAGGTGGTAAAGTGACTACTTTGGTATGACATGTTAAGGAGTTTTTCCACATGCCATGTATGACATTTCGAGGAGCTGTTTACTTAGATAAAGCTGAATGGATCAAACTATGAAAAGACCATTTACATTTTCTTGTCAGTACACTTGAAAGCATCAAACCATTTGCATCGATGCAATGAATAACAACTAAAAGCATACACTACTTAACCAGAGTAGGAAATTCCCTGCAAAGCTTCTAGTTTAAATGGCTCTAACTGTACTTTCACAAAACAAGCAATATATTCTTGAGACTATTACACATCAGTGAGGCTACACATTGAGCAAAATAAACATGCTTCATTAGTTTGAACGATAGCATTTTTGACTATGATTTACAAAGCAGCTTTTAACAAATTAGGAAACTGCTTTAGCACTAAGACTATATGAAGACCACAGTTCTACTGAGAGGAAAACCAAACATGAATTAATTCAACTTCTCTCTTGAGTGGAATATTCTGCATTTCTGGTTGGTCACTCAGTGACAAGAGCATCAGTATATTTGAAGTAACTAGGATCCAGAAGTAAATTCCCACCATTTGGTTCTCTGATTGAGAATTACAGGGAGTAGCTGCCCTGAGCCGACTGGCCTTAGTGTTTTGCATTCGATTCTCGTTTTTGAGTTAAACAGTATTTCCAAAATGACTGACGTGGAATAAAAGAGTTGAGCAATTCTCTAACGTCATGAGGTGATAAATGACAGCTGCTGCTCCATATGACTTAAATTAAGTCATATTACTGTGTGTGAGTGTGTGTGTGTGTATATGCGTGTGTCTCTCTCCATGCGAACATTTGTAAACGTGTACACCACATGCATGGTTTGAGGTCTATTCCGTGTGTTTTTAAGCCCTGATCTGTGGCTGTGTGCTCTGTGTTTAAGAATATAAGCATGGAACTTTGTTTATAAGTCTGTATGCATGTGTGCAATGTGTGTATACACACTGTATGCAAAAGTGAATAAACAAGCCTTAGCTCTCTATATGCCATGTGTCTCCCATGTGGTCTACAGATGCATTAAAGCAGTGTAAAGCTTGTGATAATTATACAGCTTTCAGTAACCTCATTATTCTCCTCTGAGC
Source organism: Regalecus glesne (assembly GCA_900302585.1). NCBI lineage: Eukaryota > Metazoa > Chordata > Actinopteri > Lampriformes > Regalecidae > Regalecus > Regalecus glesne. The sequence continues at coordinate 6,865 of OMLC01067032.1, read as the reverse complement.
AGCCAGTAATAAGCCCAAGCGAGTCACCATGACCACATCCATGATGACATGATGTATTTTTTAAAATTCCCGTATCTTCACTTGTATCCTAATGCTTAGTCCTCCGGATTTATTTATTTTTTGCTCTCTCCTCTAAATTTTCCTCAAGTCTTGACAGTTCAGTAGGAAGGGTTCATTTTGACGTTGAAATCGCATTAAAAAAAGAAAACTTCTTGACCAGTCAAATATTGGATTTACTCAATCAAATTTCAAATCTGAAGTTTGTCAGTGGACATGAATCCACTGGCAACAAGTCAAAACCAAAAGGACACAGTTTTTTGTGCAGTTTTTTGTATCTGTATGACTTACCTGAGTTCATGAGCTTCCACAGCTGGTCCACTAGAGCTTCATTACAGAGAGCAGAGTCTGTTGCTTTGGTAAATGGTGGATTCTTAGCTAGCAAACCCAAGATCTTGTGTCTGATTAGAAGGAGAATGAGAGAGCATAAATGTTATAAAAACCTGTTTTTTAGCACAGCTTATAAACATGACAACAGTTGACAGTTGCTACGAAATAACTGGTTTTCTTAAGCTTGTTTGTATTTCATTGTATGATTTTATATTTTCTAAACATTTCTTAGTATGATAGCATGTAATAGAAAAAATATCGTGATGATGTAGCCAGAGATAAAAAGAGCAAGAATGTTTGTGAGCGAATCTATTCAAGCTTTGTGTGTGTTTCCATAGTCCAGCCGACCTGACATAGTGAACTGTATCATTCTGGACCATGTTAAGAAGCCACTGCAGCTCTTCTGAACTCCTCTCAACTGATGAGAAATAACAAAAAACAATCAATGCACACAAGCCTCCAACCCACAACAGTTAAAGTATAAATTTCTGAATAGCTCAGGAGGTAGAGCAGTCATCTTGTAGTCAGTCAGGAGATTACAAATAAATGTTAAGGTTTGTTGCTTAGAATGAATAAAATGTTTGTAAAAACATTTTTTTACAATTTTTTTCTCTTGACTTGGCTTTTTATGATTATTTTTTTGAAATATGATCATCTGAAGAGGTAGTATAGTTTAATATTTTGCATCTGACGATACTGACTGAGACAAACAATGCCACGGCCTGCACTATACATACAAGCACAAACAAAATCTATGACTGGACAGATATTTGTCAATGCATAGGCTTATGTTTGGGGAAACGTATGTACCTCTTGTGTAGTCAACCAAAGCCTCTATAGCTGCAACGCGAACATCAACAAAGTGTCCATACTCTGCATAGGATTTAAAAAGGGATGGATCACTAGGGATATGACCATTTTTCTGTAGCTGACGAATGGCCTTCAGACAACTGAATAGAGAGAGGGAGAAGGAACAGGGAGAGGAAAAGAAGGAGTGGAACAATATATTACTCCAGTTGTATTTGCACAGATTTTAAAGAGCCAACTACCACATCACAAATTGCCAAAGGTCAAGTACTCTCGTCTTCGAGATTGTACCTGTACAATTTCTCTATGTCATATCATTCAGATATAAACACATGGAGCTTTAGGTTCCAAGTATTTTTTAAACCTATGCTGTTGGGAGTCTTACCATACAACAAAGTAAATTTGAATACCAATGGGTCTTAAATAGAGTTAAGCTGCAATTGGAGTCCAGGTTCTCGCCCTGTAAAGACAATATACTAATTATCAAGAACCACTTATATAACTTCATGCTTTGGCTGATCTATGGGATGACAAGAGCATAGCTTTTTGTTATATATTTATAGCAACCACAGCCCCCCTCTACCCCACGATTGATAAGAACATCTACCAGTCAACATAGTTACTTCAAGAGGACAATCCCCACAAGTGAAACAAGGGAACAACATGTATCTGTTGAGACAGACATAGAAATACCCACTTACATGTGTTCGATAAAACACAAGTTGATTGTATTGATATCAGTTAAGGATGACTAAAAAGTTATAGCAATAAAGGAAGGCAGAAAAAGGATGAAAACAGAAAGAAAGGACTAGGAAGAAGGATTTAATCCAGAGAGTGTGTGAGGCAGATGCAAGTATTTTGCATGTTAAGTGAAAATGTTGCGTGAAATGTCCACCTGTGAGTGCACAAGATTAATGCCAATAAATGCTGGTGTCTAAGATCCGCAACTTATTGTAATGCCTCTGAGCTGCAGAGAGCTTTTGTTGCCAACCACAGGAGCTGCAGTTATGGAGACACCCCATGACCAAGAGCACAGCTGGAACCCACAGCACTACAACCCCAGAGGGGTCCGGGGGTGCCAGGAGCCTGGTGGGCAACAGCCCTGTATGCCCCCAAGGACCACAAGAAGGTCCCCAAAGCCACAAGATCAGTCCACATCCGCGAGGTGCACCCTCACCACCAACCCCCAGGCCCAGGATCAAGGTGCACCCCCAGGCATGAGATCTGGCCCATGAATGGCAAACACACTCCAAGTATTAATTCCCAACATGCCAATTTTTACTTATGTTCTTGGCAACAATGGTTAGAAAAACTAAAGCCAGTTCCTCTTTTTGACTTGGGACCACAAAGAAAAGTCTAGTAAGATTTAATGTAAAGTCAATCTATTCGGTTTTATTTGACATCTGAGAAAGAATTGGCTGTAATAGCGACCACAGTATTAAAACAGGAAGGCTTATTTTGGCAGAGACGTTGTTTTGATGGAATGTGTGCTCACAATCAATAACTGAAAGTGTAATAGTGTAATTCATTTGTTGCATTGCAATACATTAATGAAAGTCAAATGTGGACAAAATTTACCCACATTTAGTTATCTGTCAAACAAATACAGACATACACACACACACACCTGACAGTGATAGTGTTTCTGAAGCTAGGTAGCAGTTTCTCCATATTAAGGAATCTGGTGATCTCTTCCAGGATGAGGCGAACATCAGCGTTTAAATTATCCACTGTCCGGACTTCATTACTGATGCTTATAGCTGGGGTCAGAGAGTTTGTCAATGCCTCAATCAAATCTGCACGGTAATAGTTATCTGAAAACTAATAACAAAGAAAGACAAACAGGTTAAATAAGATTGAATTAATAATCATGAGATTCATAGCTTTCATGTGTTTTTTAAACCGTAGTCACAATTAATAAAGCCCGTTTTATACCACCCACCCATCATCAACTACTTATCTGAAGTCATATCACAGAGTCATACTGGAGCCTATCCCAGCACTCATTGGGTGAGAGGTGGGGAAACACCCAGGACAGGTCGCCATTCTATCACAGGCCGTTAGGGGTTCAGTGACTTGATCAAGGACACTTCAACATGCTTTTTCTGAAGGAACTATTTTTTGCTAAAAATTATAACGCAATAATAATGGATAACATGGTATTTCAACATCATGCTTAAATATAATACTGATAAATAGTTACTTTATCAGTGGTATTAGCATTGCTGTTTCAACTTAGTGTAAGAAATTAATAACTACAGTGCTATACCATCAATAGAAAATGTCAACAAGAAAAAAAGAGAGAGAAAGAGAGACAGAGAGAGAGAGAGAGAGAGAGAGAGAGAGAGAGAGAGAGAGAGAGAGAGAGAGAGAGAGAGAGAGAGATACTACCTTGTTTTTTCTGTTGTCATTGTACTTGATAAGGTCCAGGATGAAGTTGAGAACATCTTTTGGACACAGGTTGTGGACGTCTCTTAACAAAGCCATGGCAACTGGCATAGTCTTACATTGAACACAAAGGAATACAGCAATAAATGGTAGACAGTTCTGATATCTTAGACAGAGGCAGGAATAGTTCTCTAAGAATTACATTGGTTGTTGTATATGGGCTTTTGTGTCACACAAAGATTAACATGTACTGTTCTACAGTAGATTTCCTCTTAGCTGATGCCTATAGAACAGGGTTGGGTAACATGATCCAAAAAGGGCAGGTATGGGTGCAGGGTTTGTTCCAACCAAGCAAATACATACCTGAATCTACAAATCAAGGTCCTTAGCAAAGATTATTTGAAGATTAACAGAATCAGGTGTATAACTGCTTGGTTGGACCAAAGACCGCCACCCGGATTGGCACTTTCTAGATCATGTTGCCCAATTCCTGCTTGGGCAACATGTTGCTCCTCCAGAGTGGCTCTGCTGGTATGGCAAAGTTAATCAATAGAGTGTTAGGGTTTTTTTGATCAGCGTATATGTGTTTGACTAACAAGCATGTACATGTGTGTGTGTGTGTGTGTGTGCGTGTGTGTGTGTGTGTGCGTGTGTGTTTTATCTACCTTCTGTAAGAAGTAGCTCTGGAAGTTGATGAAGTTGTTAGTTTTAATTATGTTGGGGCAGCTCTTACAGCAGAACATTCTCGTAAACAGGGACTTCATGGCAGGCGGACCCTGCCATGTGCTTACCATGGAATTGGCGATCTACAAAAGGATGTCAACATGCATGGTGAATACATATGAAGATTTACACATCCATGTTAAAAATAACACTTACAAAGTTGGTTTATTCAGTGTGAGGTTTGCATATAGGGGGCAATATCGGCCATAATCATAATAAAACAACATATAGAGCCAAATTAGATATCTAGTCTGTGTAATACAGATTAGATGGATATCTAGATGAAATGCAAAATGTGCAAAACAGTTGTAACATTTGTTTAAACAGCACTTAGACAGGTTCTAAGTACAGTCAAAGTATATTTATATTTATACAACCTGGGTCTTATTTTCATAGTAAATTCCTTTGTGCATACCAATTATGATATCTTTTTAAAATCAATGACCCCATTGTGGAGATCTTGACCAAGGGAACACCTCTCAATATGGTTTCACAACTGCGTCCTACAGGGCCATGGAATACGATCCTAAAACATGTTTCAACAAGCCCAATTTAACCCAATTATCTAAACCACATATTTGGAAGTACAAGTGAAACGAAAGTTAAAACCGCCATTAATAGTGGTAAGATTCACTGATGAGCTACTTCCTGGCTCATTTTCAGGAAATAATCATTGATAAACTATCCAGCCAGCGCAATTGAGAAGTCTCAGATAATGAGAAATCATGTACACGATCTAACTGAGGTATTAGTGGTTTTATTTTGTTGTTGAAAGGCTAAAGGATTGTATTTCATGGCCCCACGAGACAACATTGTAAAGCTATGTCGAGGCATTGGTCTCATATCTCAGACTAGTGCGTAAGATGATATCATAACTAATATACACAATAGCAAAAACTATGAAAACAAGACTCTGGCTTTAAAAAAAGAAAAACAGAATTATCCTTTTAGTATGGTACTCAACTCACCACACATGAAAGTCATTTATTTAACAAAGTCGTTGCTGTGAATTTGAACGGGTGAGTCTGAGCTGAACTAAAGGTATACAGTTAATAGATGTATGAGCAACATGTGGTGTTTCTACAAGAAAGACTTGTGGCTCCATTGGTCTTTGGACTACAACAGGATATTGGGGAGGGATTCATGTGGTAATGTAGAGCTATGGGTTGGCAAGACAGGATGTTGTCCTTTGGTAAGATAAATAGCAGAAGCAAAGCTACTAGTCTATGTATATGTGTACACAGAAAAGTGTGCTTTTGAGAAATCTATTTTCCTGTGGTGCACCATTACCAGTTTGCATGTATGCATATGTTTCCTGTTTTCATCCTCCTAATCCATCCCTTCATTACAATCCACCCATAAAACACTTGAAAAAATAAATGTCATATAGTTTTAATACAGCCAAATCAATCAGAGGTTTGAAATACTCGTTTTGCCATGGTAAAACTGTGTGTATGTGTGTTTGAAAGTCAGAGCCAGTGCTTTTGTGTACATTGCATTGTCTGCTTGAATCTGTGTATGATTGTGTGGTATGTAAAAATACCCCTTACCACCAAGTCTATTAAGGCTTCTCTGGCCAAACATACATCAGCAATTTAATGAAAGCCCTGAAACGCTGCCATCTCAACCTCTGTTCAGTTTATCATGTTGTGAAAATATTGATTCAGGTGGACCTCAAATGGAGGTAATCCAGTGGGGTTAAGGTTATAATGCAGCAAATCAACAGAATAGGCTTTCTGAGTTCAACAACAGGATTAAAAAGAGGAATTAGGTTGTAAAGTGTGGTATTGAAGATACTGGGTGGTCATTCAGGTCGGTTGATGCATGTTAATGAGTTTGACTGCGCTCTTCTCACATTATTGTTCAAACTAAACAGGGATTTCAGAATATTAGCCTGTGGGCCACATCCAGGACCACAAGGCAATCATTTGCAGCCTGCGCTATGTTTTAGATTTTCTTAATAGATATGGACCAAGTATTCATTTTAAATACACTTTTATTTTGTTTTTTTTGCTAAACATTTCTGTGTTTCTAATTGTAAGTACTCTGCTAAACATAGTTGTGGGGAAAGTTGCAGATGACATAGCCAAAGCTCAGTTTTGTAGCACTCACTTTCTCACACACACATACACTGTAGCCAGGCAACACCAGTGCACAAACCCACTTCATGTGAGGTTACTAACTTGAAACTGCCACTGCTTCCAGATGTTTTGTCACTTCAAAACAATCTAAAAATAGATGACCAGGAGCCAGAGGAGAAATGGAGACAAGACTAGTTCTTCACTGAATATAATGCATCTGTGATCTGTCTAATTTGCTAGGAAAAAGTTGCCTTACGGATTTCAATCAGAAGCAACATCACACTCTCAGACATCCAGAGAAGTATGATTGACTCATAAGAGAGGAGAAGAAGAAAAGGGCGATACACTTTCCGAACAATCTGTCCTGTTGACAAAACCTTTTTCACAAAGCCAGCTTACCACATGGCTAGCTTTGAGAGCTGAGAGTTGTATCAGCTGTGTATTGATGAAATCAGATCAAAAGGTTTACAACACTGTCA
>OMLC01067031.1:0-14469 GCA_900302585.1 Regalecus glesne | reverse complement strand
TGTAATGACTGTATCTTAGAAGCTCATTAGCAATGCTAGGACAGAAGAATGAGAATCAAAATTCAAGCGAACCCCTTCGTTACCCTCTGAAAGTGGCAGGATCAGGGGGCGGGGCTTTGATGGAGGCACCAGTGCAAGATAATGACCGATTGCAGGGTTGGGGTGGGGGATGGACCACGTACATAATGGTGCAAGAGGGGACCTTTGGAAATGACACCACCACTTTAAAACCCTGGTTTGGTCCCTTCATCTTGGTTGATCCTCCAATCACAGTGAGCTGCTTCACTACACATACCTCCAAAACCACAGTTATCAGTGCCCTTTTAAACTCTCCACCCTCACGTAATATGGATGGAGCATCTTTACATGTCACCATCAGTCCCCACGTTTTAGGTGGTGGACATGGAGTTAGAAGGAGCTTAGGGGGATTCCCTTCCTGACGCCCTGGGGCGGGTTCGAACCCGCAACATCTGGCTCATCAGTTCCCGAAGCACGGACTCTACCATCGACTCACACAGATCAAAAAAAGCCACCAATTCATTTATCTATTCACGAAAACTCCACTGTGAGACTCCACGTTGATCTGTTTTGATCACTGACACTCTCCAAGATGCAATCTTGAGTGGAAATAAAACAGTGGGACAGATTTAATTAAGGTTCCCAATGGGGGACCCCATGTGATCAGTCACTCCTGCATCTCTCTTATCTGTATATTTAGGAGCAGATAACGGAGGCGAGGCAACACACTCGAAAGCTGTTTCATTTTGCTTCCCGAATGTATGGAGGCAAATGCGGAAAAAATAGGCATCGCCTCAACGCATCCAATTAATGTTTTTCACACATGCTGCCTCCTCAAAACCTTTCACCAGACCGTCAGCTTGTGAACGTGAGTCCTCGCTCCACTGCCTCTAACAGAGTTAAGTAAAGCCCAGGCTAAGCACAGATAGAGACAAGGAAGTAAGGGCACTTTTATTTAATTACAGATAAGGGGCTTGAGGCTTTTGTGATCCCTCACACGAATGCGTGATGATTTCTTTACAAAAGAGGCACAGGCACTTTGTTATTCTAGGAAATGGGGATGTCAGTCCCAGGATATCCCCCTGTGAGGTAAGACTGGATTTTATTGATTACTCAACTGATGGGGCAGATGGGGCATGGTATCTTGGTGGTTAGAGTGCTCGCTTTGGGAACCGACAAGCCAGGGGCAGCAGGTTCGAACCCACCGTGGGGAGTCAGGAAGGGCATCTGGCCTCATCCCCCCCAAGCTACATCTAAGTCCGAGTCCATCCCAACAACATGGGGGGTAATCGTGACATGTAAAACGGACCTCTCACTGATGACTCAACTGATACACATGCTGTCTCTGCACTGTAGTACCTGCCAATAAGCATTTGCATCCATCCATCCAGCATCAAACACTTTCCTGAAGTCGGATCACGGACTCAACACTGAACCCTATCCCAGCACTCATTGAGCGAAAGGAGGGACACATCCTGGACAGGTCGCCATTCTATCACAGGGCTTAGACTTGAGGGTTTAGTGTCTTGCTCAGGGACACTTCAACCCACTAATCTTCCGATTACCAGATGGCCACCTTACCGCCTGAGCTATGCTGCCAGTTGGACAAACAGCATCGTGCAATGTGTCTTTAACTAGTACATCATGAGGCATTTACACGCAAAGACCAGTCCGATATCACACAAGCCAACAAATCCTGATCACTACAGGACAAACCACCATCCCTCACTTCAAATGCTAGATAGGCCACCATTACATCATGTTGTCGATCATTATCGGAAAAATTAAGAGATCCAATCACTGCCGGGCTCCAGCAAACTAAATCTTTAGCTCGACCACAGGGAGCCACAGCACCACTGGAGTGGAAAATACAAATGACACATAATGGATCCTATGCGAGGAAAAGAAGAACCAAAGAAACCACAAGCTGAAGGGAGACTTAATGAAAGAGCATCTCCACGCCATCAACAATCAACACTGATGACAGGCAGAGAGAGAAGTGTCCCTGCTCTGGGCTTGGTCTGATGGAGAACATTTTCAGACGGGAGTGGGGTTCTGATAAGTGCCTCAGTAGTGGAGCAGAAGCCAAGGGCCCACTGCACAGACACATATTTGACATGAGCTGCTTGCTAGAGCCAGATGAACTGTCAGGCCAGCCATGGCCGTGTGTGAGAGAGAAAATGAGAAAGAAGCTTTGTGTGTTGGCAAGAGAGACAGACAGAGAGAATGACTGCATCTTTTAATGTGTGTATATGCATGCATGGATTTATGTGGGTGAGGGTTTGCATGCACTGTTGCCTTTCTCTGATAAGCAACTAAAGCTCTTACAGCAGGAGGGAGAGTGAGAGAGAGAGAGAGAGAGAGAGAGAGAGAAGAGGATGGGAGTGAAGGATGTTGGAGGGAGGTGATCAAATATGTGATGGCGAAGCCTCAGATCTAGATGCAAGACATACATAAGCCTTGATTTTGGAGTGACTAAGTGGTCAGACGAGAACATACGGCCACATGCATTTACACCTCATGCTTTCCCCCTGTTGGAACTGGACTCTTTCATTCCCCAAGCAGTCAGAACTGTTATTTCTGCAGACTAATAGTGCACCTCTTAAAATCAAAAGGAAACTTGTCTTTTTTACACTGACATGACTTCTTATATTGTGCGTTCAGAAAATAAGTCAGCTATGAAGCACAAGTGTCCAATATTGACATCATTTTATGCGAGATGTGTTTTCTTTTAATTGTTAAAGTTACTTTTTGAGGAGTGCTACGATTATCTTTTCTTGGTAGGTAATGAAACTTAACACATCACCTGGATAGTAAATCCATACAGGAGATGGCCAGCCATCCCCATGTGGTCACATACTCTACATCACTAACACACTGCATGCATGCGACACGAGCAGAACAGTACTTTTTTACATTTCCATCAAAATGACCTAAAACCCAACTCATTATCAAACAAGTCATTGACGTAATGTTACTGTTAGAATAGAAACGCTTAATGGTCGCCAGTCATATGCTAAATGTTAAAGAGTAATCCTGCCGCCAGTCAATTCTTTGCTGATGATCACTGGTCTTTCTTACCAATCGTGGTGATGACAGTGCCGGCAAAGAAAAAGGAGGAGCTAAGGTCCCATAAGCTTGTTTGATTGGACGAATTTCCTGATGGGTTTACGCCTGCTCGGACTGCTGAAACCACTTGCTGAAAGGGACAAACAAACAAAAAATAATTTAAGGTTGGCACACATCAACATGCACATATACACACAAACACACACACACACACACAAGCTAATGACAACTTTTCAATGACACAGAGAGCTGTCCGTCACAGAGAATGAGCTTTAAAATGGGCTGCGGGTTGATTAGGAAGTAATCAATGTGCCTCAGCTTTCTTGGGGAGAAAATAATGATGGCGGAGTTGAGAGGCGGTCATGGCACGCTTTCATAATCCGTTTTGATTCGAAAGAAGTTCAAGCTTGGTGAACTGACTGGTGAATTTTTATGATGTAAACCACTTTATTGATGGGAGATCCTTAACGTCACCATGACCCCAATGCTGAAAATCAAACAGAGGAATCCATCATTCATATGAATTTAGTCATTTCAATTTGGCAGACTACTAAATATACTCCGAAAGACAGTCTGCATGGTTCCCTGTGTCATGTGAAACTGAAGTGGATGGTGAGCCTGTCCTATCATGACATTCTTATTCTATTGATATCCAAGCACAAGTAGCTACTATATAGCAGGCTGGTTAGTTTTTATCATCCCTACACCACATGGCTGTCCCCGCTTTGGTTGCATCAGTGGTTATGTGACTGTACCATTGCTCCTGTAAATTAGAAATAAAAATATATCCCTCCCCGCCCTAAATGCTTGAGAATAGCTGGGGCTGACGGGATTTCACAAGCAAGTTGCCAACATCTTACCCGGAGGCTTTAGACCAGATAGTCAAATTTCAGGTGTGCTCTAAGAGAGTTTGTTCTACGCACAAACGTGGAGGCAAACAGAGTACGTACAAATACAAGCCTATACTAGAAACGTGTACACTCAGTAGAGTGTAGATCCCTGCCAGGCGCATCTCCCTTTCTCCGGTGCTCAGACTTTATGACAAAGCAGCCTATTCTTCACCTAGGGAAAATACGGAGACACTCGGGTGAAAAACCAGCAGACCAGTTAACAATCAGTCATGGTATAAACAGGCTTTTGAATAACTGCAACCATGAGGGGTCCTTGATCATGCAGTCATAACTGTGCACATCTATTATTAGGCTGCCAGGCGCTGTAGTAGCATGTGAGACGAGCAGAAGACACACACAAGGACAAAAAATATGTTTTTTCCCACCTTAAAAGGCTTTTGTGCAGTGTTCAAGTAAATTATAGGGGAAATGTGTGAGTACAGCCTCAAGCTCAAAAATAACTTCCTAATAAAAGCATTTCGCCTGTCACTTTGTGGATGTGTAGCCTCCAAGGACCCCTGCATGAATGCAACCAAGTCTAACATGGACTTTCCCCCAAAAACAAAAGCTTTACCATGTAACTATCATGGTGTGAACCTAAGCCTGTCTTTATTTTCATAATGAAACAAAGCTGGTAAACTATTTACTTTCACGCATGGGCGACTCAAATCTATGGTCGACTCTGATCAGGCAACCAGAATATGCAACACTTCCCACTTTAGACTGCAACCCAGATGAAGTTGTTCCTTAATAACTTTTGGATTACAAAAATCATTTTGATTTTGATCACGTTGCTCCCTGATCCAAATCAACAGCAGATTTGAGTCGTGCATGTGCCAGTCTAGAAGGTTTACCCTGCTTTATCGCCCGTGATGGTGTCGAGTCTGCATGTACTAGATGAGAGGTCGAACAGATGACCCTCTGATGCAGCCACGACAATCTGGGGCTGAACACACTCAAAACTGTGGCGATGATGGTGGGCTTCAGGAGGAGCCCCCTCCCTCTCAAAAACGGCCCCCAGCGTATATACATACACAGACCGCATACAGCCCAGTCTCTGCAGTGCAGTAGAAACAGTGGAGTTCTTGAGCTCTATAATCTCCAGGGATCTTAAGTGGATATCCAACATAGAAACAGTCATTAAAGAGGCCCAGCAGAGGATGTACTGCATCCCTCAGTTCAGGAAGCTCATTCTGCCTCAGGAGCTACTGATTCAGTTCTACGCCGTGATAATCCAGTCTGTCCTCTGCACATCCATCACTGTATGGTTTGGATGGGCCACCAAACAGGACAGGGACAGTCCTCAACAGACAGTTAGGTCTGCAGAGAGAGTCAGTGGAGCCAACCTGCCCTCCATTCAAGACTTGCACATCTCCACAGTCAGGAAATGAGCAGGCGACATCCCTGCAGACTCATCACACCCTGCTCACAATGTGATCCAGCTCCTCCCCTCTGGTGGGCGCCACAGAGCACTGTAGCAACCAGATATAAAAACGGTTTCTTTCTGCAGGCTGTCATTCAAATGAACAACTAAAATTCTCAAACTCCAACCGTATATCTTGTATATAATATACTGTACATACACTGGTATGCTCCATCATGTCCATCTACCTCAGATATATATGCAAGTAACCTGCTAACATCCAATTCAGAACCTCAGATACATTTTCTGCCCCACTGCACTTTATTGCCTCTTATTTCACCTGCATCTAGTCGATGCTTGTGCATAAATCTGAAGATTGTTGTGATGTCATTTGATACCAAGTACACCATGAAAGCCAGAAAACCGGAATCAAATATGCATGGTGGTACAAACTTACATGGCCAATAATCTGATTCTGTGTGTGTGTGTGTGTGTGTGTGTGTGTGTGTGTGTGTGTCTACCTGAGTATGTTGTCTATGTGCTCAGGCAGCAGCAGTTCTGTCTCCTCCTCATTGTTGTGCCTTCGACATGGAGCTAGCTCCGATTCCTCTTCCTTGGCAGGGGAACCGAAACACATATATGTACAAAGGCAACACGTGGCGGCGACTAGGCACACTCACACTGACACACATTTCTCTAAAGGACATTACAGTTTAATAACCTTCATTAGCCTGATTGCCTTTCATAGATGCTGCCCGTATCCGATAATCTACTGTCGATATAACTGGCGTGCGTGGCTATCAGAAATGGCACTGCCGTCGTTTTCAACACTGAGTCTAATTGCGCTATAATTAGGCTGAACGTTGTATTTAATGACGTTTCTCACCGACTCAGAGCTGTGTGTGAGCGTGTCACTGGCTGCCTGGGGCGGCAGGGAGAGAGGGGCTGGCTGGCTGATGACCACGGCTCTGTGGTCTTGGTCCCTAGGGGATGGCGGAGGACTCATGAGGAGCAAGAAGTCAGGCTGGCCCTGCTCACACAAACCGTAGTGGCCCAGAGGTCTGGAGAGTCGAGGGGGCTGCAGGGCCTCTGGGTTCTCATCTTCCGAGTCAGACGGTGCGCTGTCAGGGCTTCCTGTCGAACATTCATGTCAACACACGAACAGGGGTCAATTCTCCACAGGCCAAAGCTAATCTCTCCAACACTGTTCATCTCGAACCCTGTTTCGATTGTAGCCACTCAATGTAAGGGGTTATTGAGAACACGATCATTAGGGTGTCAGCTGACATATGGCTCCAATCACCTGTTGGAGTGACAGCGGGAGGGGTCCACTTGGCATCAGCTGCTGCTCCAATCTTCTGCTCCAGCAGACGTATGTATTCAATCAGTTCCTATTGTGTGAAATCACAGTTGTATAAAAGCTGAAACACGAGGGTGGGAAATTCTTAGTTTTTGTTGCAGCTACGACCCTCAAGGACCTCAACAACATAACCACCCTTCTTGAGCTCAAAGTGACCTCATGAAGCTCTCTGGACATTGTACAAGTAAATGTAATGTGTCATTATAACTATTTCTTATATTGCCAAGGACTGCCAAACAAAGTACTTTGATTAGTCCCCTCTTCTAAATATGTAAAGCTATGACATATACTATAAACCACCTGAACTAGAGTTAGCCAACTTTGACAGTGTTTGGGGCCTGAGGGAACTCTGGTTATTCCAAATTGGCCAGTGGCATTCATGACCATGAAACCCACATATGAAGTCAATTTGAGCATTGTGTAATACATAGGATAGGTAGATTATATTAATTCCAAAGATCCAAATAGCCTTTTTGTGATGTTTAAAATCAGATTACTAGCATTTCTATGGCAGGATTAACCAGGACAGAGAATAATGTCAGACACATTGATATATCCTTTGCATATTATGCTTTTTTTATAAACACGGTATGCTCATGAAGGTAGCGTAATAGAAGCCTCCTTTCGGCACCATTCAGTCCAGGGTTCTGATTAGCAGACCACGGTCTGACCCATTTCTGATAAGTCATTGAGCTGGTACTGGTTAAGTAGAGCAGGGGCCAGACCAATCATATACGGTTATCTAAATCACATGGTTAACACACCTCAGCCAATCAAAGTGATTTCTCTGAAAGTTTGCTAAAAAGTAAAAAGTGACCGAAATTAATGCACGAGTGAGAGGATAGAGGACAAAATCGTGAAATCCAACATGAAAAATGCAGAGACATAAAATCATTCAAGAATAAATGATCAGAGCAATATGCCTTCATTCTGCCGGCAGCGAGTCCCGAACCAGTCTGCATTGTATATTCTGAGAAAGAGGCACTAGCATCAATGTGAAGTGCCCCTGAGAGATAAAGCATGAACCATTTGAGAGAACCCCAAGAATGCAGAAATCAAGAGGCGAGGGCACAGTGAATGCACAAACTCAGAGCCCAGTATGATGACTAGTCCACCGTATTGCTCTCCCATTCATTAACAGCCCAGCTACATACAAACAAACATTCACAGAGACTTGTGTAGATTCAGCATATCAGCCATTAGCTGATGGGGGAATAGTTAAAGAGTGTGCAGTTACAAGCTGGACCTCTCTACTTGGAAACGAATGATCTCCAAGCAGATACTGAACTAAGAGAGTATTGTGTAGTAACTGACCCCACCACTCTCTGGCCATGGACTCCATCTCACCTGGTTTAACCTGGGCAGCGCATCACACATACACCATGTCTGGCTTGACTCTGAACATCGTTAAAACAAAATACTGTTCCAGGCTTACCGATGAGTACCTACATACGTACGTCCATGTGAATGGCATTGACGCCATTCTATCCTTGATCTAAATTACTGGCAGGACAAGCGAAAGCTTGTTTCTACAATTCAGGCTCAGTAATAATAGTGCAAATTAGACATAATGGTGGTTCAGACCTTTGCAGGGGGGGAGGTTCGAGTGACTGGACCTCTTTGAATTTTGACTGAATACCCCTGATTTAGAAGGAGAGGTAATAGCTGAGCAGGGCTGATAAGAGAGGTCTGTTTTACATGTCATGATTAGTCCCTGCATGTGAGGGAGGAAACAGACTGAGATGGAGTATGGGGGAATTAAGGCAAGACACTCTGATGCCCCACGGTGGGTTTGAACCAGCAGCCTCTGGCTTGTCGGTTCCTGAAGTGTGCACTCTACCACCGGACTGCTGCACCCCCCAAGAAGGGCTGATAAGAGCTACATCTCATATTTGCATGTTTGAATTGGAATATTTAAGTAGGATAACAGCCCCGATGTTCAATTCTTCAAGTGGGAGATTAACCCTGAAATCTTGGAAATATTTGAAAACGATCAGTGTGGCATTATGAGTACATGAATCAATCGACTGTGACAGATGCATCTTGAAAACATCTAAAATGAAATTTGAGAATCATCATCTCCAAAAGGGCTCTTTGGGGGCTTAAATATCACTAGTCTATATTCCTAGAACATCTGTCAGACACATGGCTTTTGGCTCAATCTGGATGCCATGAGGAGATATAAACATTCTTTGACTATTTCAGATGGGCTGCTTAATGGTGAATAAAAAAAGCATTGTTATTACTTCAAACAGACCAAAAAGAAAGAAAAAAACAACAAATAAACCCATGGCTAAACTTTCCCCCCTCCGTGAGTGATCACTATCTCAGAGGAAGATGTTGAGGTACTGTATGTTTCAGTCAGCTCTGGGCATGTGACGTGCAGAATTAGTTCAAAGCTATTTAAATCCATGGATAAAGTTAGGCCTTGAAAATCTGAACCAAACATTCAACGCAGCTTTTTTGGCCTGAATATGTTCTGGAACATTGCTTTTGAGAATATTTTCCTGCAAATCTCGGTCCACATAGGCACAACTCAGCACCTACTGTAATTTCAGACGTCCTATCCACTGTCAACCACTTTTCTGAAATTGGGTCACGGGGGCTCTGGAACTCTAAGTGCTCACTGCATGAAAGGCAGAGAAACCCCCTGGATAGGTCACCAGTTCATTATAGGCCAGAGTAGTTAGAGATCAGTGTCTTGCACGAGGCCACTTTGACACACTTCTCTGCAGGTGTTGGGATTGAACCTGCAACCTTCCATTTGCCAGACAACCGCCCGACTCATGGAGCTATGCCACCCCAGACACTGTTTGATCAAATTGCTATGAAAACAAAATGATACTTTCATCCGTACTGAAACCAATCAACACGGATTTGAAGATGTATCTAATCGGAACAGCTGTGTGACTGACAATTATCATGTTAGATTAAGGCAGATAGGAAGTCGGCCTCTTTCTGCTGCCAGAAAACGTGGTTTGCAGCCCGTCTCACGCGGCCCGTTTCCGTGAGCAGTACATCTGTGAAGTGTTTGTATCAAAAATAAAATCTCCACAGAGGTTCAGCTTGGAAGCTGCCATTTTTTGGAAGTGGAGACGTCCCCACGCATCGAGATGGAAGGCGTGCTGTGAAAGAACGCAGCTAGAAAGGGACCGGTCCGTTTTACGCAGCCAGGAAATAATCAGACTAAATCATTTAAGTGGTGGACTTTTTTCTTTTGATTGGTTCATGAAAATATTCAAAGCGAGGCTGTGGTAGCTTAGTGGTAGAGCATGCACTGTAGGAACCAACGAGCCAGAGGCTGCGAGTTCAAACCCACCATTGAGCATCAGGACAGGCATCCGGCCTTAATCCCCCCCAAGCTCCATCAAAGTCCGTTTCCACCCCCAAAACATGGGGACCAACAGGGACATGTAAAACAGAGCTCTCTCTCATAATCTGAATATAAGCTCCATCTAAATATATCTGTTGTCATATGGAGGAATCATAGAAGTAGATTGGCCAATGCACTCACTTTTATTTAGGACTTTTCTATTCTAGTGATCACAAAGTGCTTTACAATGTATCCTCACATTTACTGAGCATGGGGGATTAAGACCGGAGGCCCTTTCCTGATGCCTCACGATGGGATCGAACCCTTGACACTTGACATAGAAGTGTGCACCCTACTGCTGAGCTACCGTACCCCCAAAGAAAAATAAAAAAAAGCTTCATTAATTTATCATTGTACATATCTTGCGTCACCTGGTTACACCAATTTTTCTGGCACAGCAGATATAACTTCTGTGAGTGGACAAACAAAAAGACATTCTGACCTGTTTCTCTGTGAGCAGCTTCTCCTTCTCTTTCTGGGCCACCCTTAGATTGGCCTTCAGTTCCTGTAGCTCTCTGCGGGTCTCACTCAACTGGACCTGCAGACCAGTTGACAAGGGGGCATTTTGGAACAGATGTGATTTTGGTTTCTGAATGATGATCTGGTACAGTACTGAGCACACAAAGAACAGCTAAATTTACTAAACAAGCATGGCATGTGATGCAGTGAATTCAAATACAGCTTTGAATCATGTTTGTCTTGACGTAAGGTCTGCAATAGCCTACAGACAGACATTCTGTCTTTACCCGGTTACAATCCTTTTCCCTGCCAAGTTCCACCTCCACCTTCTCCCTCTCCATCCTTTCTTCCTGCAGCCTCTCTTCCATCCTCTGCATCTCTGTATTGAGATTCTCCAGACGCTCTCGATCACTCTGCCAAGGGGAAGACACACACTCAAATAGATAACATGTTCACCTCTGTCAGCGGGGTCACTGGACCGTGTGTGAAATTGGTTTTCTGCACCACCTGGTAGCTGCAATGCATAGTAGATAAGCAGGCGATGCCATATGTGAGAGGTGGGGGAACATTTCACCTTCAAAGCATGAAACAATGAGTAGAAACAGTGAGGGCAAGTGGCAACATAACTCAAAAAGATGTAGCGGGGGACACAGGGCAAACCATTACTCAAAGATTGAACTGTTGTTCCTTCTTGATGTCGTGGGTGCTGTTTCTATCAGTTCAGTCTTAGACTAATCACTCCATCATTAAAATGCCCAAATACAAGTTGAATAGATAATTTGGTGTTTTTTTTGTATTGTGTGCATGCTATACCTCTCCAGTGCGCTGCAGATTCTGTCTTTCCTGGGCCCAGTGGGCCCTGCCTTCCCTCAGGGCCAGAGTGGAGTCTGCAAGCTGCAATGTGAGTTGGGCAGCCTGAAGGCGAGCCTGGTGAAGATCGGCCTGCCCGTGGTCCCTTTGGGCTGCCATGGTGCGTAGATCCACCTTCAAACTCTCTGCAGAGTGATTGCTGGCACTCAAACGCTCGCGCAGGCTGCGTATCTCTTTCAAGGCTGCCTCACTCTCTGCCTGAGAACAAGAAGAAGAAGCTGTTCCACTAACCAAAAGAAGAAAGGGAGACTATTGGACCTAAAGCTAGTATGGATTTTCCATGGGCTTTGACACAAACATGACTCTCCTTCAACATCTTAAAAACTCCACATGACACTCATTTTCACCCAGTCACAGCTAATTCTCGGAGAAGTGTCTGACCTCTTTCCTGTGGGCAATTGTGAGTTTGTAGGTGAGGGTGCTGATGGTGTTCTGGAGCTGGAGAACACTGGTGTCTCTCTGGGCCAGGGAGCTTCTCAGGCCCTGGAACTCTTTGGACAAACTTCGGAGTTCATCCTCCCTCTGTTCCAGTTTGGTCTAGTTAGAAGAGAAATATGGAAAAAAAGTTCAAGAAGGTAGAATCAACAAGGTTATTTTTATCAGGGAATTGAGGAAGAATCAAATTTACCTGCAGGCTCTTCCTTTCATTCTCCTCCTCTTTCGTCTGTTCTGCAGCTCTCTTAGCCTTTTCCTTCATCCTGCACACATATACCAGGCCAACGTAAATAGGTCACAAATGAGAAATACAAAGACCAGACAGACAGAGAGGGAGGAATAAGAGAAAGATAATGTCTGACCTCTCCAACTCGCTCTCTCTCTCTACAGCCCTTTGTGCCGAGGTTTTGATGTCATCCTCCAGCTCTCTGATTCGCAGTTCACTCACTTCCATTGAGGCCAATAAGGCATTTTTTTCTTCATGTAGGCTTTCCCCTGAAACCTTTGCCTCCTATCAAATAGGACATATGTGTTACATTTCGAAAAGGGACTTTTGCCCATAGGTTTATCTCTGCATGTTTCTTGCTCATGGCACTGACTGAGCCACTGAAGAATACAAATCTTGTATTCTTGTTTTGATGCAGTAACCAAGAAATCTTAGTGTGATTGTCACTTCAAACTCACGGCTTTTTCAAAGAGAATGACACCATAGCCTAAAGACCCTTGCTTATCTTTTGAGAATACCAAGGACACATACCACCTGAGCAGAGAAGGTAAAAAAGACAGGTGAATCCACTACAATCAAATTGATGCCCATTGCCTGGCCTTCTGCACCACCTTTTGATTCCTTTCCATTTCCTCCATCTTCTCTTGGGTGTGTTCAAGCTCCTCCTCCAGCCTGCTGATGCCACTCTCCAGATGTCTGCGTGCTTTGTCCCATGCCTTCCTTTCCCTCTTGAACTCCTCCCTTTCACTCTCCCTCTGCTGATTCTCTGCCTGCTGAACCTCCAGTAGCTCGGCCCGCTCTCGCAGACATTCCTGCAGTCGACTCTGATAGTGACAGGAGGGAAACAGGCAAAGGATAGTGGGTAGTGAGGGGAGGGTGAATGGGGTATGTGGGGATCTATCATTATTGCTCTCCTCTATTTGCGACAGCAGTAAACACAGAAATTGATTTATCTATATATTCATTTTATGAATGCTCATTCATTCTGCCCAACTGAAAGGAGACACATGATGTACTCTCTCTAGTAATGCCACCTCTTAAATCTCTGCTCTTTAGGCCCACCTGCAGGAGCTCAGCTCTGGGTACTACCAGCAGCATATCTGTGCCTCCCTCCTCTCCCTGGGCGCCCTCCTCCAAGGTCACCAAGTCCTCGAGCGGTTTTGGGGCGCAGAATGTAAATTTAGGGCTGTGAGAACACACTTCGTCCTTACCATCAATGTATACAAACTCATATTCCTGGGAGCCTGGCTTGGGGAGGTAGGAGGCTAGAGAAAGGTGAGAGGAATAAGAAAAAGTTTAAAGTTTAAATTTGCTCACATAGGATAGAACTAATTATTCAAAGGTGCTTCGATTTCAATTGTGTTTTGCCTTCTTGTTTCCAATCTAAGCCTGAATGTAGGGGAATAATCGGCAAATTACAATTTTCCCACCTCCATATTTGTTTATCTGCCATTTTAATTTAAAATGTTGCGTTTCTGATTTGTTTTACTTCATTTACGTGATAGATTCACAGGATTTACTTGACATCTTTGCCCAACTTGGGCAGCGTATAAAGAAACAAGATGACATTCAAGAGAGGTTATAAAATGTATTGTACCCCATCACACCATCATATGACATAGTGCAAGAAGCTTTTTTTTAAATCACTACATTACTGATGATAAGGAACCATCAGCACTTTGTTTGAACTTGTTTTCATCTACTTTCTCTGCAATTAAGAATGACAGTGGTGATATATTTGAAGAAAGGATAAATCATCCAGGCAGAGGTCAATGCCAAACCTGCTGCACGTGCGACCCCCCCCACCTCTGCTCCGCCCCTTTCAGGCTTATCAGCTGCGACTGACACGGACAGGACAGAGGACACAAGTCACAATATCCACTGTATTCCTCAACACAGAGAAAGCAGTCAGTGCAGCCACTTAGCTGTTGTCATCTACATCTCATTATTCAATCTTCTTCTTGCTGAAATAATAGTTTATAAACATGCCCCATACATTTTTTTTTCTTATTTTGCCTGGAGAAATCTAAATGAGCAAGTCAGTACTTTGTCTTTTTCAAAGCTGGACATTTTCCCTTTTTTCTGCTAAACAGGAAATGTGCTTTGTGACCAAAATAACTGCAACAACAAACCTACTTCTATTCTCTTCACCCATCTCAAGCCTCCTCCTCAACAGAGTAATTCAATTTACGAAAAGATCAATCCTCAGCTGAAGGTTTTATTTGCGGACTTGAGCAGAGCATGAGCATGGCTTACGACCAACTGTGGGAAATAAAATACAATTACAAAGCAAGGCAGTGAGTACCCTGGAATTGCACGCAGCAGTTGACATCTGTGCCCTCTTGGTAGTCATCTGGGGCCAGTGCCCATACAAATGTGTGGTAGTCTCTCACTGATGACCATCCC